>BJCM01172227.1:1643-15319 GCA_018326385.1 Flaveria bidentis
AGGTTGGGGTTGAGTGGCTGGTGTGAAGGTCATCCCTTGTACCCTTCTGTACATCTCTCTCCTTTTCCCCAAACGGATGTCAGCCTTGATTTCAATGACAATCCATTGGAGTGGCCTTTTAGACATGGGACCCACCTGCCTTTCAGTTAATCCGTGAACTCGGAGAAAGTCTTTCATCCAAGCTGTATCACCGGTCTTCTTGGTTGTAGTGACCCTTGCTTCTTTTTTCTTCTTCTTCTCCTTCAACTTTTCTCTTGCAACTCTTTTTCTTTCTTTCTCCATTTGATCTTGCTCTTTGTTGAAGAGCCAAAGGATCGTTTCATCATTTTGTGGAGACAGCTCTTGAAAAGAGAAGCCTCTAGAGGTTAGGAAATCTATCCTTTCCCTCCTGAGCTGCAAGTCAACTTCCATCTGTTCCTTTTCCTTTTCTTCCTCTAAGGCCAACTTTGCTGCTTCCTTCTGTAGCCTAGTTTCCTTTTCCAGTTGCACCAACTCCTCTAATAGTAGCAGGAGTGTTTCTTCATTCGCAGCTCCAAGTTGAATGAGCTGATCAATGATCTCTTCTCTTCTTTTATTGCTGACAACTTCCTAGTTGGCTGCAACTACTTTTGTATTGGCAGCTAACAGCTTCCCAGTTGGAAGTCTTCCTTTTCATTTACGCTTTTCAATCTTCTCCTCTTCCTGAAGCTCTTCTGCAGTCATTTTCTTCTTCCCTTTTTTATCCTTTGAAGAACTTAACTTTGGTGGTTCTTGGAGAGTGGATTCTGATTGTGAGATAGGCAGAAAGGGTGTCTGAACAACTGGTTGATCTAGAAAGTCCTCACTATTTACCTCAGATGCTAGTTCCAGAATTGCATCTGTGATGATTAGTTCCTCTGACAAAGAGAACAGTCCTTCTGCAGCTTCCATTTCAGCTTCAGAAGATTTTGGTTGTTCTTCCGAGGCTTTAACTTCTACTTCATAAGTTTGAGGAGGTGTAAATGTTGTCCCCATTGTTTCAGTTGCTAGGCCATCAATCCTTATTTCCCCTTCGAATTGAATCTTAGCTTCCATTTGGACCTTAGGTTGACCAACTTCTTCTACAATGGTAGAAGGTGCACTTAGCCTCTGAAGCTCTTCTGCTCTAAAATACATCATGGCAGCATCAGGGCTTGGATGATCAATAGAGGATCTCAACAAAAACTTGGAAAACTTCTGTAGGGATCTCTGAGCATCCTTGGGTCGATTTGAAGTACAACTTGGGATGGCTCAGATAAAGTTGTGAAGGGAGCTGAAAGTGTTGAAGTTGAAGTTTCGCTCTGTGGGTCCTCAAGTGTTTGTCTCTGATCACTCTCCCCATTTTTGGTAGCATCATCTTGAGAGCTAGATGAGCTAGAGGAAGAGGTCAAGGAGACCTGAACAGGCACATGCCTAATAGATCTCTCAATCTGTTTCTCAGCTAGTTGAGCCTTGAGAGTGTCACTCTCAAGTTGCTGAGAGGCAGACCTTTCTTCTAAAGTCCTAACCTTGGATTCAAGGTTTGAGACTTTAGATAGTTGGTCTTGTATGAGGATTTGCATGCTTCCCTCATCTTCTTTTGAAGAATCACAGGGAGATGAGGTAACATACCTAGTATGTTCAGCCTTACCACCAGATGTGGTTTCTTGGCATCCTGGTTTCCGCTGCTCAATGATGTCTCTTTCAGAGTCATCAAAAGGCATGGTTGTCGCAGATTCAGTCTCAGAGACATTACCACTGCCCATAGGGTCCAATGAGGCATCTTCTGTAGTGGCATCTGAATCTGCATGAGTCCCCTTCACATTACTGGGACTCACCTTAGTAATGGGTTGCTGATGGGGGCTAGAGATAAGAGGATTCTCTGAGCTCTGTTTATCTTGGAGAGGGTGTTGTAGCTCAACTTCATTGCCATGGAGAGACGTTATCTCTTCATCAGTTTTAAAGAGAAGGGCAGTGAAAGATAAGGAGGTTAAGTCTACTGACCCGGGACCTTAGTCAATGTCTACAGGCATTGAGCCTTAGGTGGGGCTGTCCCTTGTTGGCTGCTCAGAAGAGTACAAATACTCATTCTGAGGGTTGTTGGCGTGGGTTTCGGGCTCATGGGTTTTAGACTAAGGAGATTCAAAACCCAAATTAAGGTCAAATGAGAAGGATGGTGAGACCTCAGACTGAGAGGGAACCCATTGTTTCACTCTAGTCTTTTTGGAATGAACAGGAGGAGCTTGTTCAATCAAAGTAGATTGAACAAGGGTTCGTTTAGGGCGACTCTTGTATGTGATGGGCATGGGGTGAGAAGGTAGTGTAGATATTGTGGAGGCAGTTGCTAGTGTGGGTTCATCACCTGTGGGGTGAACAGGGATGTCACCAAGAGCTATGTGCTCAATCATACCTGGAAGTAAAGAAGTGTACCTTCTAGTGAAGTTGGTGGAAATATTCTTCAAAGTCTTGAAGATGGTAGGCCTCATGTGAGGGACATGCAGAGCAGCTGTACAGACAAGCTGACTCTAGTCCAGCTCACAGTTGATGATATGCTGAAGAAATTTGGGATACATGAAGAATGTGTCCCTTTGAAGATTTCTAGTAAGATTGGTGAGCACAAATCTTGAGTAGTTGAAGTGGAGACCTCTCACCAATCCATGAAGTTGAATTTGTAGACAGTCGACCTGCTCACGTCTCCACCATATCCCATGAGGATGTAAGTGCTTTCTAAATCTGTTTTGGGGAACTCTATAGGAGCACCTTCATCATGATGCTCAAGATCCTCCCTTATGAGTTGTTCAGTGATGACCAACTCTTGTCCATAAATGTGGGATCTTGTCACACAAATCCCATTTAGGGTTTAAACTTGACCATTATCCCAAATTCGGCCTTGTGATTGGAGTAAACAGTAGGATTAACATGTAAGGGTTGTGTAGTAAGCTGATTGGGTGAGAAAGGAGATGACTTCTGAGAAGTCAGCATCTCTTGAAGAATCTAGAAATGCGACCTAGTTGTGCTAAGAGTTGAGTGCCATTTCAGAATGGTGAATGAGGATGAATTTGAGATTGGGTAAAGTTGGAGTGAAGGAAATTTTTAGGGCAGTAAAATTTAGGTAAGAAGATGAAATTGAATAGTCGGGATTATTTAAAAAAGGGTGGAAAGGCGGTAATGGGGGTTAGGATAAGGTGATTTGATGTTTTAGTGGACGGACTGACAGTGGCGGTAAGGTTTAATTCAGTTAAATAATCCGACATCATTAACAAAATCTTTGGTTTTTATAGTGTGGGGCCCAAGAGATTTCCGTTAGACAGTAAAATCTCTCTTCCGAATATAAAACATTTCCGAAGGTAATTTGTCTTCTGAATACAACTCTTACTTCCGAAGCAGTGATTTTGCTTCCGAAGGTAGGGATTACTTTATGAGTGGAGAGATTGTATAAGCTTCGAAAGTAGATCTGAAATGAAATCAATCGCTTCTTCCGAGACTAAAAACTCTTTCGAGAAGAAAATTATCCTTGGAGAAATTTTGCTTTGGAAGATATGAAAATAACTTCCGAGGGTTAATTTCTCATCTGAAGAAATTTATACGCAGAAAATTTCAGAGAGATCCTTTGTAACCGGGCTTAGATTGTATTGACATAAGACATTACATGTTAAAAGGTTTTAAAAAGAGGTCATCTAATCAATGTTTATCATCCCAATAGCTGTTATGAGATACTTAAATCTTTGTTTATCAAAAGCTTTGGTGAACAAATCACCATATTGTTCATTTGAATCAACTTTGATTAGCTTAATCAGATTTTTCTCATGAATATCTCTAATGAAATGGTACCTGATATCAATATGATTTGTCTGGGAGTGCTTCACCGGATTCTCAGTGATTGAGATAGCACTGTTGTTGTCAATATGGATAGGAGTACTCATCAAGTTGAATCTATGGTCTAACATCTAATTCTGAATCCACAGCAGCTGAGCACAACAACTTGCAGCAGCAATATATTCAGCTTCAGCAGTTGATGTAGAGACACAGGTTTGCTTATTGCATTGCCATGAGATTATCCTTCCACCAAGAAATTGACATCCTCCTAATGTTGATTTCTTGTCAATGTTGTAGCCACCATAGTCACTGTCAGAGTATCCATAGAGATTGAAACCCTTGTTCCTAGAATACCAGAGACCTTAGGTGCTCCTTTGAGGTATCTGAGGATTCTCTTGGCAGCAGCTAGGTGAGACACCTTTGGAGCAGCCTGATATCTTGCACAGATGCAAGTGGCAAACATTATATCAGGTCTACTGGCTGTGAGATACATCAGAGAACCAATATTGCCCTATACTAATGTTGATCAGTATCCTCCCCCTCAAGGTCAGGACAAAGATGGTGGTTTCTGGGTATGGGTGTCTTGGCTGGCTTACAATACTTCATCTCAAATATTTCTAAGATGTCAGTAACATACTTGGATTGATTGATGAACCCTTCCTTCATTTGCTTTACTTGAATTCCAAGGAAAAAGTCCATTTTTCCCATGGAACTCATCTCAAACTTTTTCTTCATAATGCTTTCAAAGTCCTTCCAAATTTGGTCATTTGAAGAACCAAATATGATGTCATCAACATAGACTTGAACAAGCAAAATGTCCTTTCCAGACTTTCTAATGAAGAGATTCTTGTCAATGGTACCTCTAGTGTAACCATTCTTCAGAAGTAACTGAGACAGAGTCTCATACCATAGCCTAGGTGCTTGGTGCAACCCATATAGAGCTTTATCCAATTGGCACACATAGTTGGGGTGCTGTGGGTCTTCAAATCCTGGAGGTTGGCACACATAGACTTCTCTATCTATATCCCCATATAGAAAAGCACACTTGACATCAAGCTGGTAGACAGTGAAATCCTTGGATGTAGCATAAGCAAGGAAGATCCTAACTGCCTCAAGTCTTGCAACAGGTGCAAAGACTTCAGTATAATCGATTCCTTCCTCTTGGGTGTATCCTTGAACCACTAGTCTTGCCTTGTTTTTGATAATCAAGCCTCTATCATCTCTCTTGTTTCTGAAAACCCATTTAGTACCTATAGGTACTTGACCAGATGGTAGGGGACATAGGTTCCAAATCTTTTGTCTCTTGAATGGAAGTAACTACTCTTGCATCGATTCAAGCCAACTACTATCTTTGAAGGCATCTTCAACCTTCTTGGGTTCCATCTGCGATAAAAAGCATGAGTACAAGCAGACATTCCCATAATGAGTCTGCCCTCTTGTTCTCACACCTTCAGAGACATACCCATTGATGTTCTCAGATGGATGAGTGTTATGAATACTAAGGCGAGGAATCACTTCCAGTTGCAGAGATAGATCCAGGTTGGACATATTCTGCTCAGGAACTTGAACACTTTGTCCAGCTGTTGTTTCAAAGTCAATCAATGAGGATTTATTGAATGAATGAAAAACATCATCAATGGTTGGCTGTGAAGTAGCATTAACAGTTGCCTGTTCCTTCAAGATGCTTCTTTCATTAGCTTAGTGTTTTGTAGGATCACCTGATGAGTTTTGAGGATCAACGGGTGATTCTCTTGTTGAAGCTTCACTATTCTTTGACGTAGTTATACTATCTGATTTGTAAATAGTGGAAGCTTGATTTGTTGCAGCTCTTGGAGAACTTGGAAGAGGTCTGGGTAGCTCAAACAGTTGATTAGCATCAGCAGCAGCATCAACATCATTTTGAACACGTGTTCCAACTAAAACATTCTTACAAGATGGTTTAGAGTAGTTTGGAAACAATTCTAAATCAATGATATGATCAGGTTCATTCCCCCTAACACAAGGAGTGTGCTCATTAACAACTATATTGGATGACTCCACAAATTGTTGATTCTTAATGTTGTATACCCTATAAGCTATAGAGCTAGAAGATTATCCAACAAAGATAGCGTCATCCGACTTTTCAGCAAATTTTGCTAAATTGTCCTTTGTGTTAAGTATTGTAGACCTGCTGCCAAAGGACCTTAGAAAGCCAATGAACGGTGGCCTCTTATTCCATAGCTCATACGGGGTTTTTCCATGTGGCTTACCTACAAGAACTCTATTCTGCACATAGCATGCAGTGCTAACTGCCTCTGCCCAGAATGTAAGAGGTAGTTTTGTATCAACTAACATAGTTCGAGCAGCCTCCATAAGTGTCCTGTTCCTCCTCTCAACAACACCATTTTGTTGAGGAGTTCTGGGAGCACTATATTGTCTGGCAATCCCTTTTGAGTTACAGAATGAGTAAAAAACGAAGTTCTTAAACTCAGTCCCTTGATCACTTCTAATTATTTTAACCTTGTGATCAATTTTATTTTCTATTTTAAGGACAAAAGATTTTAATGTTTCAGTAGTTTCATCTTTAGTTACTAAAAAGAATACCCATGTAAATCTTGTAAAATCATCAACTATCACAAGGAAGTATGATTTCCTTCCAATGCTCATTATACTTGTGGGATCAAAAAGATCCATGTGCAATAAGTGTAATCGAGTAGTAATGGAGTTAACACTTTTGGATTTGTGAGATGCTTTGTGTTGCTTCCCTTTTAAGCATGCAACACAATTATCTTTGTAGAAAATTTCATTTTTAGGCAAACCATGTACCAAGTTATTTTTAGCCAATTTATTCATTGTCTTAAAATTTATATGACACATACGTTTATGCCAAAGTGTTGACTTATCACTATCTGCTTTGGAAAGAAAGCAAGATACTTCACCCATTAGGGAAGCATTGTTCATATCAAGCTTGTACATATCCCCTTTCCGGGGAGATCTAAGAAGCACCAATTCCAAAGGAATTGTCATCCCTGGTTTGAGGATAATGCATTCATGTTTTGTGAAAAGCATTTGGTGCTTTTGATCACAAAACTGAGAAACACTTAACAGATTGTGTTCAAGTTGTTTGATAAAGCGAACTTTGTCAAATTTTAACTTCGCGTTGGATATACTCCCTCTGCCAAAAGTATATCCTCCGGTCTCAGCTCCAAATTGGATAGGACTTCCATCATAGTGTTGAAACTGTTGAAGGAGAGATATGTTCCCTGTCATGTGCCTGGAGCATCCACTATCCACAATCCAGATGTTGTTATTCTTGTCATATGGATGTCCCTGCACACATGTGATTGGAGACCCAAGCCTTGATAATCTTGGTTGTTCTGATGATAGTGACATAATTGAACCAAAAGTTAAGCATGGGGGTTCAATGCATGTCTTTGAAGAAAAGGTTTGGGCTGCTGCATCTTCCTTGATCTTCCAATCCATCCTTGGTTGATCATAGAGGATGAGCTCGTTGAAGCTTTTGCAGCATGGCATTCTTCTGAAGCTTCTTTCTTTTCGAAAGCAGCCTTCACCACCTTTCCTTCCGAAACAGTCTTTTTCTGGGATGGTTTCAAGGGAGCTTTCATGTTCTTCTGAACTTTAATAGCTTTTGCTTCCGAAGCCATTTTCCCTTCGGAAGAAAGATTTTCTTGGGAAAGGAACCTTGCTTCGGAAACCAACTTTCCCTTTTTCACCACTTGAACCGTTTCATAATGTCCAAATGTGAAACCTACCCTGACTCCTTCTTTTCTAACATTATTTGCATAATGTGTGCTAGAAGGATTGTAGTAACAATCTTTAGCCATGTGGTTTTGCAGGCCACACATTATGCATGCAATGTTAGTCTTTTCGGAATGTGAGGATTGCTGTTTCTTGCACTTTTTCTCTTCATCAACAACATTTCCCTTCAACTTCTGATCCTTTAGAAGGATAGGAGTGTTGGTACTACATTCGTTTCCTTAATCAGAAGCACCTACCACCTGGAATCCAGCTGAGATAAAAACACCCTTTTGCTTTGGGTCAATCATCAACTTAGACTCAGCCACTTTCTTAGCAGTTCTTCTAGCAACTTTAGCTTTGCTTCTTCTGGCTTTGGTTGTTAGGATTTGATCTTCACTGGGAGAGGGGGCTAGATTTACCTGTTTCTTCCCTGTGGTGGCCACTATTATTGTCTCATCCTTCAACTCTAGTGATGGTGGCTCAGCAGTTGGGACCTCTTGCTCTTCAGTACCATATCTAGGTTGTCTTATGGACTCATAAGAATGTGGTGGAGCAATTTCATTGGTCCGCAACCCTCCTTTGTTCTCATAACAGATCTTGGAGTGGGAGGATGATGCAACAATAGCTTGGAAGTTCTGCTCAGAAATAGCATACTTCGTGGCTTTAGCCTCAACAGTGACAAGCTGGGCTTGAGCCTTAGACAATTTGGATATAATATCCTTTATTTGAGTTTTGTAATTTGTGTGTTCGTATTTTAATAAGGACACAATTTTGTCTAACTCTTCAATTTTCTTTTGGTAGTCAAATTTAGCCCTTTAAAATAAGATTTCAGAATATTTAAAGACTTAATACCAGATATAATTTCCATATTGTAGTCCTCATATAATTTAACCTTAGCTATACAGGCAGGAGTACAGATGTTAGGACCGTTTTCGTAGGGAGTACTAACTGATTCTACGCGTATAACAACTCAAATAGTGCGGAATCCTATTTGATTGGCGATCCAATCAGGGAGAACACATTTCAGATCAATCTAATGATTAATGAAATGTTACGAATGATTAGAGAACGATCAACTGTGATCTATGAACTTGGAACAAGTTTTCTTGAGTCTCTGGACGGCTAGGGTACGAATATGTGGATAGGTATTCAAATTGTTCTGTTTTTCCATGAATTAGTTGGTATTTGTAGGTTAGGGTCTTCCAATCATATGATTGAACCATTAGTATGGTTCAGTCGTGTGACTGTATAATGCGGTTGATTCATACTCACGACTGAAGGTTCAGTTGTGCGATTGAACCAATCTTACGTCTTAATCATGCGACTGATCCAGTCTCCTGGTTCAGTCGTGGGACTAGTCCATTAGGATGAAGTATTCAGGCCTATGGTCCATTAGCATGCTCCTTTCGCATGAGAACTTCACACGATTAAGTTTGAACATTTTTCTCAATCATTATTGACTAAGAATTATGTATAACAACCACAAACCTATATATTTAGTTCACTATAAGTAATCACACAATAAACAATTAAATATTAAACATTATAAACATCAACCACAGTTTGTATTTCATTCATACCCATTCAATTACATATATGTAAGACATGATAGACATATTACATTACATTAAGCTCCTAAACTAGGTACACATGTATCAACAAACTCCCCTTTGGACCTAGTTTACATCATTGTCTAACATTCTTCATCAGCTTTTCGAATTTCTTGTACTTTTCCTCTCTTGTAACTCCGACATTTATCTCAAATGCAAAACAGAGTAATATAATATTTTGAAACTGGAGTGCTTGTACAATACCCTGCGAATCATAGAATAGTGGCCACTTGTATAAGGTATACACATCGTCAGAAGACAAGTTGGTCAGCCACATAGGGTCAAATACCCGGATATATCCATTTGGGTCTCTTTTTGTAAGACTATGACCGCTTCACATGTTCTCCAATCATAATACCACCACTTGAAGTGTGGAGTGAAGTCCTGTGGCATTTCCCTTAGGGGAATTTTGTACATTGTACGTGGAGGACTCCACTTCAACACTACCTTAGGCTTTCCAGTAGTGGGATCAACATCAAACCGTCTGGTGTACCTCTTTGGTTGTTGAGGTCTAGAGTTTACCCACCTGGTGTGGTATTCTTTCCTTAGTGCAGCCTCAAACTAGCCTGACATTTTCTTCGGATCAGCATACAACAAGGCGTGCCAGCTGGTTGAGCTCAAAACCGGGGAGAGTCATTAGATCGTGTAGGAATCTAAAGTACTCTATGCCCTTTTCTCTCTTAACTGCATACACATTCAGATCTTCAAAATATGCCCATGCGCTGATCTTGCCTGACACCTTTAGGTGTTTCTTGACTTTGTACAACTTGGTGTAGACATTTGGCTTTTGTGCAATACGCATGGCTCGGATCTCAGCAAAACAGGCCGCCCATTCAACCTTTTTGATGTCAACATTGGCGTCTAAGGCATGGGCTTGACTCTCGTTCTTCTCAGACTCTTTCTCCATCTGATCCAGTTTTTCAAATGTATCCCTGCCGAGAGTATCACCCAAGTTGGGGACTACGTTTCCCTCTCGGTCAGTCTACTCTGGATAGTGGTCAGTAGTGACATCTTCTATCTCGATTTCATCTATGTCGTTAAGCTCATCGTCACTTATAACCTCAAAAGTAGGAGCATCCTTGACAATCTCATTAGGGTTGAGCCTGAACATCTCAGCAAGCTTCTCATCAATAAGGTCATGAATAATTTCTCCTTCAAGAGTATTGCTTACAGACCTTCTAACTATCCCTTGCAAATCAAGAATCATTGTAAGTTGAGACTTGATTTGCTGAAGGGGAGTAACATCATACACATCTTGCTGAGATGTTTGATCTGCTTCATTTAAACATGTAAAAACATCAATAGTTAGTAATTAATCAAGACAATCAAACATTAAATATATATAAACATTAAGTACAAAATTTTAATACATGATTCAAGTACAAAAGCTTTCAAATACATAAATATCTAATCATTACTTTTGCCCTGAATAGAAGGCTCGTCAGCCGGAAGGCCTGAAGATGAGGCTCCCTGATCCTGAGCCTTCTTTGATCGTCGCTCTCTAGCCTGTGTGGATGCTGATGCTGCGTCATCATCTCCTTCATCCTAATCTTCTCCTTTCTCCTCTCCTTCATCTCCATCACCTTCTTCATCAGTCTCATCATCATTATCCTCATCATCACCATCATCACCATCATCATCTCACTTCTCTGATCTTGAGGGGCTCATCTTAGGAGCCTTTGAGTCGTAGCATCAACTTCTTGTTCATCTCCTCAAGATCCTCTATCCTCTATACTGAAAAAGTCTGTAGCTCATGAAGCTCAGCAATATCCTGACTCTGAGCTCCTATCTGCTGAGCCTGAACAGCATTGAGCTCCATTAGTTGGTTTAGCTATGTAGCTCATTGATCATCAGTAGCTAGTAGCTTAAGCACAATCCAATTTAGATTGTCCAGCTGCTCTTCTAACCCAACAGAGGGCAGAGAGGATCCAAAGCTCAGTGGGACCTGAGATGAAGTCCCGGCTCGATGGGTGGTGGTAGTGGTGGTAGTTGTGGTAAGGATGGGTGGTGGTATAGGTGTAGCTAGTGGAGGTATGGCTGTAGTAGTGGAGGGTGGAGGTATGGTAATAATGATGGGTGGTGTGGTAGTAGTGGTGGGTGGTGTGGTAGTAGTGGTAGGTGGTGTGGTAGTAGTGGTGGAGGGTGTGGTAGTGGTGGTGGAAGCTGTGGTAGTGGTGGTGGAAGTTGTGGTGGTGGTGGTGGTAGAGGTGGTGATCAAAGTGAATCTCCGTCTCTTACTATTCATCCCGTGCAGCTAAGCCATCCTCTTTTTCCTAGATTCCTTCGAGGAGGATACTCCCCCTTGGCTGTTGGGCTGGTCTAGAGTGTAAGATAGATCAGTAACAGTCTCCCCAGACTCACCCTTGCGTCCACCTACCGCCCTAATCCCTCGCTCGGTGGCAACCACCTTGCTGCCCACTATCCGAACTAATGGCTCCTCATCAGACTCCTCCTCCTTATCAGGATGTAAGTCCTGATGGAATCCTACCATCTCAGCTCCTCCGTGGGTGGATGATGGAGATGTAACATCTGTGGTAGTGGCCCTAGATTGGGTGGGGCCAGTATCTCCACCATCACCACTATAATCATCATCAAAATCGTCGGATGGGAGCACAATTGGCTCAGAATCTGAATCATTATCATCGTGACGCCACTTCCTCCTAGTTGGCGCCACGTAGTCCTCACGGGCCAAATGCCCAACAATCTCCTTACCGGGGGCTTCACCTGCTTGCCCTAGTAAACCTTCATCCTGCCTAGGGTGATATCATCCATCACCTCTAGTGTAACTGCATCCTCTCTCTCCTTGGGCAGCGATGGAAGCTTCTGGTCGATGATCATCTGACTGAACTGTGGGTAAATGCAGAAGCCTTCCTTGCCTTTGGCCTCTATGTTCTCCACCAAATAGGTGAAGATCATCCTCGAAAAGTTGAACGGGTGGTTCAGCACCAAAGCTACATACGCGTTCTGGATCTGATCTGACAACTCATCAAATCCACCCTTCCTTGAGGCTATACACTTTAGCAGCACATGGGCTAAGTATTTGAACTGGGGGCACAGGTTGCTCTTGTTAAGGACACCTGTGTTTATGTCCCCCGAGTACTTAGCCCGAAGAAAACATCCTCAAACTATCAACGGAAGCAGTCTGGTAGGGCAATCCCTATCATCTCCCAACTCTAAGACTGTCCATAGATCCTCCTCACTGATCTCAATGTCCTGACCAAGGATGGAACTCCTAATATGGTGAGTCTCTAAGGACCTAACTACAATAGCGCTTTCCTAGAAAGCCTGTTGTATCAATCTGTATGGTGTGCACGGAGTGGAGATAGCTCTGAAGATCCTCGATCTCCGTAGAAATGTAATAATACCTGAGAACTCAGACGCGTTCCAGGACGTAATGTCTAGATGAGCACATATGTTGTGCTTGGTGCTCATCGTCCATCGACTCGCCATGCTATTGTAACACAAGATAGATAAATGTTAGAGTGTGTGTAAAAGAATGACATTTGAATTTATTGGACTTGAATCCTTCTGTTCTGTTGTGTGAATGGAAAGTGAAACTGAGTCTGAGTCGTGCGATTGAGCTCATTCGTGCGATTGAGCATGAGACTAGGCTTAGTCTTATGCTATCCCATACGGTTAAACCAGTTGTGTGACTGGACTCATACGCATGGTTCAGTCATGCAATTGTGCCATTCGCATAACGTCTCTGTTTCGTACTGTAGAATCGAGTTTTTGATCAACACTTGATGTTAAATGTTCAGGTTAGTCTCATTCGACTCGCAATGCATAAACATAACACTTAGTACTAAATAATTTGACATTTAAGTACATATTAGTGGTTTAATTAAAGGTTATGTTTTGGTATTCGTTTTGAACCGATTTGAACATTTAGGGCTTGATTCATCTGTGCACTTTGATCGATTCTAGTCCCGCATTACCTGTAGAAACGATGCGGAATCAGTAAGAATCACAAATATGGTGCTAAATCACTGATATGAAATTTGGGCAGAGTGGTATTGCTATCATGTGTAAAGATCTATGATCTAGTTTGATCAATTAGGTTATGATTTGCAGCGGAATAGTACTAGAATTAGACGAAATTTAAGCAAGAATAAGATGAATATTCAATCAAACAGTAAAGGTTATAGAGAGAGAAAGTTTTCTGAAAAAGAGAATGTTCTCATTCATTCCTAAGCTTCGGCAAATACAAATTAGGTCAACATTCCTTTTATAGAGGAATATGACGTCAGTAGATGTCACCTGATAGTGACATCTAACAGATTATACAAACAACTGAAAATAACTGAAACTACTGAAGATGTCCACAACAACTGAGGACATCTTCTTACAATAAAAGCTAAAGTACCAGCTAATTTTACAACTACTGAAACTACAACATCTGAAGTGTAAGATCTTCATATGTTTTACATTATACTAAACTATTGATTAAAATCTACTGAAAATGTAAAGACAACTACTGAAAGTAAACCATCACAACTACTGAAGAGAACTTCTTCAGCTGTTGTGACAACCTCT
>BJCM01172245.1:0-24715 GCA_018326385.1 Flaveria bidentis
TACACAAAGAAAATGATTAGTTACATTTGGAAACCCAAGCCTTACTTGTCTTGGGCTCATCAAGTGAAACAGAAGGTAATGCAATAGTAATAGATCCTATGGTTGTGCTAGGAGGATCTTGAGTTGTTGTTGATGGAGAATTTTCAAACACTTGGTCTTTCTTAGACTTCCACACCACCTTTGGAGTCTTGGACTTGACCTTCAATACTTTGGAAGCTTTTGATACTTTGGAAGTTTTGATGACTGAACCTTCGGAAGTATCTGCGGACACTACAGCAGACTTTAGTGCTTCGGAAGCATTCCTTCCTTCCGAGACCAACTTTTCTTTCGAAGGTAATTTTCCACTTGCCTTCTTCTTAGATTTGGAGCTTCCGAAGGAAACAAATTTTCCTTTCGAAGCTTGAATCTTCTTAGAACTCTTGGAAGTCCTTGGTTTGATCATGTAAAGAGTGCCCTTGGGATTGTATGGACAATTCTTAGCAAGATGAGCAGTACCCTCACACATGACACATTCCATTTTCTTCTTTCCAAGAGCCTTCTGTTGGGAGTAAGACTGGCTTTGGTCACATCCCTTTTCCACCTACATCTTTGCAAATGATGAAACTGACCTTTTGGGTTGGGAACTATTATTGAAGTTTGATGGTCCAAGCTATGTAGCAGTGGTACATAGCAAATGAGTCTTCTTCTTGGTATTGAGATGATTTGAACAAGAACCAGAACTCTTAGCAGAAGAGTTTAGGTTGATGTTTTAAGTCTTTACTACTTCAAATCCTCCAAAGATGAAAACTTGCTTCTGCTTGGAGTCAAAAGTAGACTTGATCTCTTGAGCCTTCCTTGCTTTCCTTTTGCTCTTCCTGATCATGTTTTTTCTCATTAACTTGGTCATCACAGTCTTCTTCTTCTCCTCAGAAGGGTAGTGGCCCTTCTTAGAATCCTCCTATTCACTCTTTTTAGAGGAATTCTTCACTATCACTTCTTCATCTTCTTCACTCAAAGGATCTATGAGAGGAAGTTCATCTTCACAAGTTCCACACCTAGGTGATCTTACTAACAAGATTGTGTGTGGAGGAGCTATCTCATTTGAACCTAGTCCCTGTTTGTTTTGATAGCACACCTTGTTGTGCAGGGATGAGGATATCATGTTCTTGAAGATCTCTTCTTCAAGAACACATTTGTCTGCCTTGACTTTGCTGATCACAAGCTCAACCTGGTACTCAGTTAACTTGGTTATGGGATCCTTGATTTGTGTCCTAAAATCTGTATGCTCATGTTTTAGAAATGAAATAGTTTTCCCTAAATCCTCAATCTTTAATTTATAATCATTTTCAGACTTTCTAAAATTAGCTTTTAAAATGTTTAAGGACTCAAGATCAAATCTCATTTCCAAGTTATAGGACCTGTATCTATTAACTTAAGCAATGCATTCAGGAGTACAGAGATGTTCCAATACCTTGGCTTCATCAAGATCTGCCATCAGTGCTTGGTTTGGAGAAGGATCTTCCACCTAAAAGCTCCAGTTTTCAAACTGCTGCTTTAAGAGATCCTTCTTGTTCTCCTTGGCTTCAAAGGAACCTTCATGCATTAGTTTCAGTGCATCCCACAACTGTTTAGCTATTTTGCATTTCTTGAAACCTCTGTATACAGAGTTTGGAAGAGCAGTCTGAAGGGCTATCATGGCTTTTCTATCAATCTCTACTCTCTTCCTGTTTTCATCAGAGTAGTTTACCACAGCCAAGGGGATCATACTAACACCAGTAGCAGAGGGGGTGCTAGGTATGTAAGGTCCATTCTTAATAGACTCCTATATTCTTGAGTCTAAAGACCTGATGAAACCTTCCATTCTCAGGCACCAGGTATCAAAGTCATCAAGAGTGATCAGTGGGGACTTGTTCATGGTTCTAGTTTTCATATCAGTTTTGGAAATGGCAACCATTTGAAAAGTTGAGTATTTGTGTGTGTGAGGGATCTTAAGATGGTAAGATCATCTATCAAGAGCTTGGAAAGCTCTGATACCAAATGCAGGACCGGTGAAGGGGGTCACTTACAACATAACAACACAAAGAGGAGATCAACTTCACTTAATCAAACAGTAAACTGGATTAACCATAATAAGACACTAAGAACACATGTAATGTAAGAGACAGAACACAAGTGCAAGATACACAAGTGTATGGCTTTCAAGAATGCAGTATATTTCTTTCTCTATGTTCTATTACAAGTGTTACAAAGCATAAAGGAAAGATACAAGAACATGAGATACTTATACTACATCCTACAGTCGGCTATACTAAGAAAGCCAAGTGGATACAATTGACTAGACAAAAACAAAATCAATTATAGAGTCAAAAGGCAGATTTCCTTTTGACTAGTGACTATGACATGTTATAGCTCACATCCTTATCTATTACAAAAAGGATAAAGTACATGAAGTAGAAAGTTACAGACTCAAGACCTCAATGTATAGTTACCAAAAGCATGGACCTTTTCACCAACTCATGTAAGTTGGTGACTTTACAGAGTTGAAGCGTAATGGGGTCTAGCTTTATGGAAAAGTACATCAGATAAAGCAAGTTACCAAAAGTCTTTGGAAGAAATCTGTCTTCAAGAGTTGAGGCCTCGGAAGACTTTGTGTCTAAAGCTTCGGAAGAATTCATCTTTGGCTTCGGAAGATATTGGTCTTGGCTTCGGAAGATTTCACACTTAGAGTATTTCTGTTGCATTTGTGAAACTTCCAAAGAATTCTTCTTCAGTACTTGTGCAGCATGCATGCAGAAAGACTTTGGTTGCATGAGCCTCTATACTTATTCTCTACATGTAAAAAATGCATTCCTTCATGGTGAAATCTGTGAGATAGTCTACGTCAGTCAACCCGAAGGATTTGAGGATCCTTATCATCGGGATAGAGTTTATAAAGTGGACAAGGCTCTTTGCGGGCTCCATCAAGCCCCAAGAGCCTGGTATGAGAAACTCTCAACACATCTAGTGAAACATGGTTGTCGCAGAGGGGTAATTGACTGCACATTATTCATCAAAGTAAAGGATGGTGATTTACTGTTGGTACAGATATATACGTGGATGACATAATCTTCTGTTCCGAAAATGAAGAATTATGTAAAGAATTCGAATTTGTAGTGAAAGTAGAGTTTGAGATGAGTGTCATAGGGGAGATGAAGTTCTTTCTTTGTTTATAGGTGGATCAGACCCTAAAAGTAATCTTCCTACATTAGTCCAAATATGTAGGAGATATCCTTAATCGACTCGACATAGAGAATGCTTTAGCTGCTGGAACTCAGCTTGCCACAAACCATGATGTGGCACCCGACGAAAATGGTAATCTGGTTGATGCCACCATGTACAGAGGAATGATCGGATCCCTAATGTACCTCACAACCTCTTGTCCTGATATAATGTACGCCACATGTCTTTGTTCTAGATATCAAGAAAAACCAAAAGTAAATCATCTCATCGGAGTCAAACGAATTTTTCCTTATCTGAAGGGTACTCCAACACTCGGGTTATGGTATCCCCATGATGATGACTTTGAGCTTACCGTGTATAGTGACTCAGACTATGGTGATTGCAAGATGAATTACAAGTCAACATCAGCGGGATGTCAGTTCTTTGGCAGACGGTTAGTCACCTGGCAGTTTAAGAAGCATACATCAGTTGCTATGTCAACATATGAAGCTAAATATGTTGCTGCTGCAAGTTGTTATTCACAAATCATTTGGATTTAACAGCAAATGCACAACTACGGTTTGCAATTTTTTAACACCCTTATTTTTGTTGATAAATCTACTACAATTGTTGTCACCAAAAATCCGGACCAACACTTGAAAACAAAACACATCAGTATTAAATATCACTTTATACATGACTATTTTGAAAAGCAATTAATCAATGTGGTTAAAATTAATACGGATTTTCAACGTGCCGACCTCTACACAAAAGCATTTGACAAATCTTTTTTTATATCTTTTAGAGATTAATGGTGTGAAAAAGAAAAGTGATGTGATTCAGGATGAACAAAGTTCTTAGTCTGACAAGTTTTTCTTAGTTTCTTAGTTATTTTCTTTTATTGTGTTTTATTTTTCTGTTTATTAAAATCCAAAAACACAAAAAGATTTTTGGTGTTGGAATTTTAAGGGGAGAATAGTTTAGTTTAGTATTTAATTAGTTGCAGTATTTATTTACTTAAAAATGAGGGGGAGGGCAGATTAGCTGAAAGAAATGAAATCAAATCTGTGATTTCGATTCAAATTTTATGGAAAATGATAGTACACAGGGAACAAATTCTTTGGGACTCCAAAAAGATTTAAATGTTCACTATGCTTAATTCAAAGTACAAGTCTGAGAAGTCTAAGCACAATAAAAGGAAAAATGATAGTAAAACTAGTCTGCTACTGAGTTAACATAAAGAGAGTAGACCTAGAGGTTGCTAGTTCATTATCTGATGTGTCGGTAGATTCAACACAACAGACGAATAGACTTCATTGGTGAATTAAAATTCAAACTAATTTTTTCAACTTGCTATGGGTTCTCATCTTATCCTTGGTTAACACCATCAACGCATTTCCAATAAGTGGTGATGAGCAAAATAAACTCCACAAATATGTGCGCATGACCACAAAATGAGCAAAGCATATGGAAAAACTACTAAGTGCAATCAAGCTAATGAATTATGTTGTTGGTGCGTTATGTGCAAAAGAAAAATAAATGCTCTAACAAGAAGATAGGTTGTGTGCCTCTCTGTTGTGCGGTGGCACTGACCTAGGGATAAGCATACCTTAAATATTCTAGAATTCATTGTTGGTTGCGCCTCTCTGTTGTGCAATGGAATTGACCTGAGGCTTGGCATCTCTTTGAAAGCTCTTAGAATAGTTTCTTCTTGTCAAATACACGTAGACTGCTCAAAAATCTCCTGAGGAATGTTGATTACGACATAAGTGTGGGATCCACAAATGCTTGTTGAAATAATCAAACCTAACTCATCACCAATGTGAGTCAAAAATCTGTGTATGGATTTAAGTGGATAAATATACTGACAATTATCATGGCTGCAACTCTTGACAGTCAAAATCATTGTGTGCATCTTATAGCTCTAGTATGATTTCCTGAAAGTGCTATTGAATCCCGGTCAAAACAAGAATCTAGAATCAATTTTTTTTATTAAAATGTCCCAAATGATTTCTGATATACCTGTATGATTCCATAATGAACTCTCTAGAAATGATCAAATTAACTTGAAGCTGGTCTGTCCAGGAAGAAAAATCTGCTAGACATTTTCTAAAAGGTTTTAATCCGTCTTAAACCTAAAAACACAAAAATATGTCTTGTTTTGTTTTAATTTCTAGTTTTTTTTCTGTTTTTCTAGTCATTTGTTACGAAAAGTCAGACTATATAACAAGATGAAATCTATTATCACTCACTAAAAGTGGTCACGTCTGAGGTGACCAATCGGTTATAAATTAAAAGGATCACGTCTGAGGTGATCAAATGGTTTCAAATTAAAAGGATCACGTCTGAGGTGATCACACGGTTTTAAATTAAAAGGATCATGTTTGAGATGATCGGTGTTCATAATGTTAGATATCAAAAGATAAAAGTTTAAGTGTATGAGGTCAAACTCATAAGTATGAGCCAATCGCACGATTGAATCATAAGTATAAGCCAATCGCATGATTGGACCATAAGTATGAGCCAATCACACAATTGGACCATAAGAATGAGCCAATCGCACAATTGGACCATAAGTATGAGCTAGTCACACGACTGGACCATGAGTATGGGGAAACCATATGATTGGATCACAAGAATGTACCAATCGTACGACTGGATGATGAAGTCTAAGCTATTCGCACAAATGAACCCCAATCGTGTGAATGAAGTATGCGTATGCGTCCAGTCGCATGACTAAACTTTAAAACAGTATAAATAGAGGGGTTAGTCGGTCGCATTCCTTACCACCCTTCAAAGCTCTCAAAAACCTCTCATTTGCAAACACTCTGCCCAAATTTCTAATACTATGATTACTTGCTGATTATGATTCTAACTGTTGTCCTACTCATCTACAGGTACTGTGAGACTGAAATCGATCCAAATGAATGATCTTAACAAACCCTAAATGACCTATCGGTTAAAATCAAGAAATGAGAATAACTCTTCAATATAGACCACTTAACTAGACATAAATGTTGATTTAAAGGACACTAAGTGCTATTTCGTGTCCTTGCAAAGCCAATGAGTCTAAACACGAAGTCTAATATAAAGTTTTGACAAAGATTTAGACTTAGAGTGTCGAACAGAGCAACAAGCGAATGGACAATCCGTATGAACCTCAGTCGCATGATTGAGCCAGGGGCCCGATTCAATTGCACGAACGAATCAATCGATGACTCAGTCGCATGACTTACTCAACCGCATGGCTTAATAGACGACTAAGTTTAATCGCAGACTCGACTGAACTCGGCCACAAGCTCAATCGCACGACTGAACTCAGTCGTATGGTTCAATCGCATGATTGAACCAGTTTGATCAAAATAGTTTATGTTCCAACTGTCATCTCCTATACACAACTCTAATGTATATGTTTCTTGTGTTGCAACAACATGGCTGATAGATGGACGATGAGCACCAAGCACAATATATGTCATCTTGATGCTACTTTCAGGAACGCTTCTGAGTTCGCTGGGATTTTAGCCTTTCTACGTAGGTCGAGGATCTACAAGGCTATCTCTGATCCTTGCACACTTTACAGGTCTATACAACAGGCCTTCTGGGAAGGTGCTTCACTTGACAGATCTGTTGAGCCTCACTGCATTAGGAGCTCTATCTTCGGGTAGGAGATAAAGATCACTGAAGAAGATCTTAGGAGAGTTTTGGATCTAGGTGATGATTGTGCTTACCTAACCAAGTTGCATCCACTGACTGTTCGGGGATTCTTTCTACAGATAAAGTACCCTAGGGACATGAATGCAGGTATGCTCAACAAGAGAAACATGTGCCCCCAGTTCAAGTACTTGGCTCATGTCATTCTTAAGTGCATAGCGACAAGGAGTGGAGGATTCGATGAGATGTCTGATCAAATCCATAACTCATATGTTGCTCTGGTACTGAACTACCTATTTAGTTTCTCCCACATGCTATTCTCCTACATGATAGAGAACATCAAGGCAAAGGGCAAGGAAGGCTTCTACATGTACCCAAGGTTTATACAGATGATTTTTGACGAGAAGCTTTCTCTGCTGCCAAAAGAGAAGGATGATGTTGTAGTTCTGGAGGTTATGGAAGACACTATGTTGGGTAGGATGAAGGTCTACCGGGGGAAGCAGGGGAAGCCCCCGGTAAGGAGACTATTTGGGCACCTAGCCAGAGACGATTATGTGGCGCCCTCTCGCAAGAAGTGGCATCATAATGACTGTGACTCCGATGTTGAGCCTATCGTGGCACCCACCGATGAAGAAGACGACGATGATGATGACCATGATGAGGGTGAAGATGGTGATGCACCTGGTGGAACAGAGAAGGCTGCCTTCCATCAAGACATCATGCTCGATGAAGAGGAAGAGTCTGATGATGAGTCACTGGTCATGACTGTTGGTAGCCGGGTTGTGGCCACCGACAAAGGGAAAGAGGCAATTGGCGAACACCTGGCCGGGTCGAAGGGTGTTGCTACAGATGTCATTGATTCTACTTACATCCTAGACCAGCCACCCAGCTCAGGGGGAGCCTCTGTCTCAAAGGGCTCAAGGAAGAAAAGGATGGCCCATCCCTACGAGAAGAAGAGTAAGAGGTAGAGGATCACCCTAATCACCACAGGTACCACCACCTCTACCACAGCTCCTACCACCACTACCACACCTCCTACCACTACTACCACACCTCCTACCACCACCACCACCACAGCTACTACCACCACTACAACACCTCCCACCACCACTACCAAAGCCACTCCACCACAATCCATTCCTATTCCACCTCCCATATTCACTACATCCACCACCATAACCACAACTCAACAAGCCAGTATATCCACCCAAGCCCAAATGAACCACGGCTCCTCTCTACCCAATATCGGGTTAGAGGAACAACTTGCTAACCTCAACCGAATCGTGCTAAGGCTGATTGCCACTAATGATCTAAGGGCTAATCAGCTAAACCAACTGATGGAGGTAAATGCAGCTCAAGCAAAGCAGATTGCACAGCTCAGCGAGAAGAATGCCCAGTATGAGAGGGCTTTAGGCCGAGCTCTGTTGATACATATGTACCTAGTTTAGGAGCTTAATGTAAATTGTCTTTCATGTCTTACATATGTGAAATGAATAAGTTGAAAGAAATGTAATATGTGATTGATGGATTTAATGTTTAATATTTCATTTTTTATTGTGTAATAATGAATATTGAACTAACTATATAGGTTTGTGGTTGTTTGCATAGTTCTTAGTTAATAATGATTGAGAAACATGTCAAACTTAATCTTATGAAGTATTCATGCGAAAGGACCATGCTAATGGACCATACGCATGAGCACTTCATGCTAATGGACTAGTTGCAGACTGAACCAGGAGACTGGATCAGTCACACGATTGAGACATAAGATTGGCTTAGTCGCACGACTGAACCTTCAGTCGTGCGTATTGATCAATCGTATGATTCAGTCGCACGACCGAACCATGCTAACGGTTCAGTTGTACGATTAACAAACCCTAACCTACAAATACCAACTAATTCGTGGAAAAACGTAACACTTAAAGAATTTCGACTCACATACATACCCTAGCCGTCGAGAGACTCTAGAGAACCTGTTCCAACTTCATAGTTCACAGTTGATCATGTTCTAATCATTCTTAACGTTTCATTAATCTTTAGATTGATCGAAACTGCGTTCTCACTGATTGAATCACCAATCAAATAGGATTCCACACTATTTGATTAGGTATACATGCATTATTAGTTAGTACTCTGTACGTACACAGTCCTCTAACAAGTGGTATCAGAGCTTTGGCTCTTGATTTTGTGTGTGATTCGATTAGTTTTGGTGCAAAAATCATGTTTTCATTCAAAAGAGTCACATTTTTTTGAGTAAAACAGTGTTTTTGACGTCTCCATGTCTAAAAGTTTAAGTTTTAGGCATACGGCAGATTAGGGTTCTTGAAAACTCGTGTCTTTGTGCCAAAGTATCAAAAACCTTCGAATATTCAAAAAACAATAGCCTTCGGTCGCACGATTGAATCAATCGCACGACTGAACTCAATCGCACCTCCCATTCGCACGATTGAACTCAGACGCCCATTTCAATCGTATGACTAAACCACCCCATTCGCATTGTCCATCCGCATTGTCCATCCGCATCTGTCCAATCGCATGGTTGTTCAACCGCATTTATCCAATCGCACGGTTATCCATCCGCATCTGTCCAATCGTACGATTGACCCTTTCGCACTTGTCCATTCGCACGAGTTAATAAGTCTTAGATTGAAGTTAAAAGTTTCTAGAAATGGAAGATCAGTACTCTGCATTTACTAATAGAAGGGACTCTCGTATCCAAAATCTTTTGCTTCTGGAAAATGAAATTGGGAATCACAATAAGACCGCTAAACTTATAACATTAGATGATTACCCACAATGGAAGCAAAGGTTCGAGATATATCTAAATGGAGTTGATCCTAATTTGTGGGAATCAATCGAGATAGGTTATAGTATGTCGGTTGGTGCTAATGGTGTTAAATTAACCTTGGGTGGGATGACTGATAGCCAAAAAGTAAAGTATAATGCAGAAAATAAAGTGTATGCCCTGTTGACTCAGTCGATACCTATGGACATATTCCACCAATTTTATGAGAACAAACAGGCAAAGATGTTATGGGAGGCTCTAGAAAAACGGTATGACGGGAATGCAACGCTGAAAGCCTTAAAGGCAAAGGCTCTAAAGAAAGAGTTTGATAACTTCTCTTCGATAGGGAAAGAGAGCCTGGATGATATTATCGACCGAATCTACCACTTGATGAGTGAGCTGCACACTCATGGGGTAACCACGTCCATGGAAGATAAGGTGTCAAGCTTTGTAGATGGATTGCCAGAGCAGTAGGTCTCGTTTCTGTCAAATATGAGACAGAATGATATGCTTCCGAAGTGTGATATTAATGATTTCATTCTGAAGTTAAGAGAGGAAGAATTGAGGATGAAGTACAGGTCACAGAAAGGATCATACGATCAGAACCCATCACTTTATAACTCATCTACCACTCCAAAAAGTTCAGGAGCACCACTTCAAACGACATTTGTGTCTAGTTCTGTAGCTCCTTCCCAAGCTACTACTTTAGGATCTGAAACGTCAAGGTCATCCTCCACCAAATTTATAGTACCTGAAGCAAATACTACGAAGTTAAGGACCGAGAATCTTGGTAATATTACTGTAGAGGTTGCAAAGGAGCACATGGATCTCCTTGTAGTGATGGTTCACTCCTATTATGGGCTAGTTGCTAGGAAGATTGGAAACTATCATCTCATAGATGAAGACTATGAGTAGGTGGATGAAAATGAACTAGAAAGAATGGATATTATGTGGGCTCTTGCAAGTGCTGTTCGAAGGGCTAAGAAGTTTGTGAAGAAGACTGGACAGATTTTGATAGCCACAAAGGATACAACTTTTGGGTTCGACAAAACCAAAGTTACCTGCTTTAACTATGGAGAAAAGGGGCATTTCAAACGAGAATGTGTTAAGCCCAAGAAGACAAGTAATGGTAATCCGTTCTTATCTTTCAACCATCAAGACAAACCCACGAGTGGAGCTCCCTCGTCAAGCAAAGATACAAAGGCTTTAATTGCACAAGACAGTGAATATCAAGATTGGACCATTCGTTTTGTATCTCCGGGTGAATCGAACATTGCAAATGTTGAGGGTTTGGATGATGACACTGCATGTGAAGGTGAAATCGTAATTGAACTAGTGATGTCAAATAATGAAGATACTGCAAATGCTGTCAATCACCTGATTGAAGAAGATCTCAGAACGACATGTTCGGAATCTCCAGCATCTGAAGAGTCAAACTCTGCGCTGATGGCTGATTCAAGCGAATCTTCATAGGTAAGTACCAAAGACCAACTCTTTGAAAATCATGCTTGTAATGAATGTATCAAATTTAAAGAAAGCATAGATTTAAAATTTGCTAGGTTATTAGACCATAATAATAGCTTAGTAAACAACTTACAACTGTGCACAGAAGCCAATCGGATTTTAAAACAAAATAAGCACAGTTATAAAGATAAAATAGAACTTTTAAATAAACAACTAATGGAAACCGAAGTTCTTGCTTTTAATCAAGAAAATGACATAAAGTTCTACTTAAACTCCCTGGAAGAAACTAAGAAAGGAAAGGAAATTTTAGAAGTCAAAGTCAACTCATTAAAAGAAAAACTGCATAGTTGGACTAGTTCTTCTCACATAGTTCAACACTTAGTGAAAGAATGAAATAACAGGGAGGGGTTGGGTTACAAAGTGGTTCCATCACCACATGAGATATTGTTAAATGCTAAATGTAGACTAGTAAATAAAAATCCTATTAAGGATCATGTGGTGTCCACTCCTCTAGTTAGTGATCAAGATTCCACATGTAAACCGATAGAATTTGTCACTAAACAGAAGGAAGCCACTTTGAAATCTAATCGTAAGATGCCTATGGTGAATTTGGAAGAACAGTTTGAAAAGGTTAATGTAGAGTCAGGTTCAAACATGCCTATTGTGAATTTGGAAGAACAGTTTGAAAATGTTAATGTAGAGTCAGGTTCAAACATGTCGATTTCAGAACTCAAAAAGACAAAAGGCTAAAGATGTTAAAAACGTTCAAAAATGAATTTTGTTAAAGAAATTAAAACATATAAACAAGAAGTGTACAAACCCAACCAGACGAAAGTCACACCGGTATCACACACTTCCCCACAGAGACTATTTTCCCAACATGTAAAAGGTAGATCTTGCTACACTTGTGGAAAGAGAGGACACATCGCTTCTAATTGTCCTTATTATCAGATACCAAGAAAGAAAGTTAAAGTTCATGATTCAAATACTCCACCAAAAAGAATCTATGAACCTAAAGTTCAAACTGTAAGCCAGTCGTTTGTTTATCATAAACGTGCATTACAAAAAACTGGCTTATGGAAAGAAAATTCAAGTCAAGTGTCTGATAATGAGAGCAAGAAGAAGAACAATATGCCCTCTCCTTCCAATGGAAAGTGGGTTGAATTCATGATGTGTGATTCCTCTGGGTCACCCAAGCTAGTTAAGGCTTAGGTCCCAAACCTAAACTAACAATTTCCTCTGAATGGGCAGGGTGTCCGTTACAGCGCTATCACAAACACCTGGATTGTTGATAGTGGGGCGTCTAGGCACATGACCGGGAATCTGTCTCTCCTTTCAAATGTCAAACAGATTAAAGGGGGACATGTCTCATTTTTTGGAAATAAAGGAGGATACATCACCACTCAAGGTGAAGTAGGAAATCAGAAAGTCAAGTTTGACAAGGTCAACTATGTTCAACAATTACAAAATAACTTACTTTCTGTCGCCCAGATATGTGACAAAGAATTCAAGGTTGTTTTTTACAACAATAAGTGTTATGTTCTGAAAAAGGATTATGTAATCCCGGAGGATCAAGTCTTAATGTCAACTTCAAGAGATAACGATTTATATGTCTTGGACCTATCGAAGGCCTCCACAACCGATCATCAAGTACAATGCTTATTGTCAAAGGAAACAAAGAGAGACTCCATCTCCTTGCATAGGAGAATGGGACACATCAATCCACGGAAGATGAATCACTTGATCCAGAATGATCTAGTGCGTGGAGTAAATGTTAAGAACTTCCAACTACTGGATTTTTGTGTCGCGTGTAAGAAAGTTCATTTAATTGACCTGCCTCTTAAGCTTTTTCACATGGATCTGTTTGGCCCAGTCAGTACAAAGAGCATTGTCGGCGATTTGTACTACGATGTAGTTACGGATGATTACTCAAGACTTTGTTTGGTGATGTTTCTGAAATCCAAATCAGAGACCTTTGAATCATTCAAAGAACTGGTAACTACTTTGGAGTCACTCTACAAGCTGAAAGTACGTAAGATTCGCTCAGACAACGGCACGGATTCAAGAACCAGTGGATGGAGGCATTCTGCCAAGAGAAAGGAATTGTACATTAGTTCACATCTGCTTACACTCCATAAATGAACGGAGTTGCTGAATGGAAGAATAGGAGCTTGATAGAGAGAACATGAACGATGCTAGCTGACTCGAAACTGCCCATCCAATTTTGGAATGAGGCAGTTGCCAACACATGTTACATCCTAAATCGAGTTCTGGTGGTAAAACATCATGGTAAAATGTGTTACGAGTTGCTACAACGACATAAACCTAATCATGAGTATCTCGAACCATTTGGCGCACCATGTACGTTGCTGAAGAAAAATCAGTCAGGGAAATTCAGTGAAAATGCTGAAGAAGGAATTTTTCTAGGATACAACGTACCGAATAAGAGAGTCTACAACAACTCAACGGGTCAAGTAGAAGTGTGGTGCAACGTTGATGTTTAGTGATACACCACCCCGCCTACTGGAAAAGGACCCACATTCTTCTTCGATTATGATGGATTCTTTATGTCCTTCAACATCCTTCTTACCCCTTTTGATGATGAGTTATCAACCAAGATGATGTACGATTTCTTAAACACACAGTGACTAGACTCGACAATATCAGATTCACAAGGTGAGACATCTAGTCATTCAGGGGGAGCACTGGAGGTAAGTGACTCTTCCTTAGACGATGAAGACTTGGAGAATGTTCAGGTGGAATAGGAGGAACAAGTTCCTGCTACTGAAAGTACACATGCATCAGATGTTGATGCCTTTGACACTTTGGAACCTTGCACTCCAACGACTATAAATACTGAACTAGGAATTCAAAATTTGGATTAGGAAGTTATCGTTCCCACCACTCCCGGATCTCGACTTAATGTATATCATCCTCTGGACAAAGTCATAGGGGTTGTACAATCAGGTGTACAGACAAGAAATCAGCTATACTCAGCTGATTATGCCTCCGTCATGGAAAAAGGCTATCTTCACGATGGTGCTTATCGATGTTTTGTGTCTCCATTTGAGCCAAAATATGTAAGTGAAGCCTTAAATGAAAAGGCATGGGTGAGTGCCATGCAAGAAGAACTTCTTCAATTCAAGAAGTTAGGAGTATGGACACTGGTAGATAGACCAAAAGGTGCTAACGTCATTGGCACTAAATGGGTCTTGAAATGCAAGAAAGATGACCATGGGGTCATAATCAGAAACATTGATCGACTTGTAGTTCAAAGATTTCGACAAGTCGAAGGCATAGATTACAATGAAGTGTTTGCACCTGTGGCGAGAATGGAAGCAATCCTTATCTTCCTAGCCTATGCATCTTATATGAAGATTAAAGTTTATAAACTAGATGTGAAGAGTGCATTCCTTCATTGTGAAATCCGCGAAACAATGTACGTCAGTCAACCCGAAGGATTTGAGGATCCATATCATCGGGACAGAGATTACAAGCTGGATAAGGCTCTTTATGGGCTCCACCAAGATCCAAGAGCATGGTATGAAAACCACTCGACTCATCTTGTGAAACACGTCTTTCACAGAGGAGTGATTGACTGTACACTGTTCATCAAAGAAAAGGATGGTGACTTACTGCTTGTATAGATTTATGTTGGTGACATAATCTTTGGTTCCAAAAACGAAGAATTGTGTAAAGAATTTAAAGAAGTAATGAAAACTAAATTTCAGATGAGTGCCATAGGAGAGATGAAGTTCTTTCTCGGGTTACAAGTGGATTAAACATCAAAGGGAATATTTCTACATCAGACCAAGTATGTAGGTGATATCTTCAGTCGATTCGATATGGAGAATGCTTCGGCAGCTAGGATTCCACTTGCTAGAAATCACGACGTGGCACCCGATGAAAATGGTGATCTGGTGGATGCCACCATGTACCGAGGAATGATCGAATCCCTCATGTACCTCACAGCCTCATGACCTGATATCATGTACGCGACGTGTCTTTGTTCCAGTTATCAGGCAAAGCCCCAAGTCAACCATCTCATGGGGTTAAAAGAATATTTCATTATTTGAAGGGTACTCCAACACTCGGGTTGTGGTATCCTCATGATGATGACTTTGAGCTTACAACGTATAGTGACTCAGATTATGGCGGTTGCAAAATGAACTACAAGTCAACATCAGAAGGATGTCAATTTTTTGGGAAAAGATTAGTCACCTGGCAGTGTAAGAAGCAGACATCGGTTGCTCTGTCAACTTCTGAAGGTGAATATATTGCTGCTGTAAGTTGCTATTCGCAGATCATTTGGATTCAACAACAAATGCGGGACTACGGTTTGCAATTCTCGAACACTCCTATTTATGTTGATAATTCTGCTGCTATAGCCGTAACAACAAATCCAGTCCACCATCCTAAAACTAAACACATCGGCATTAAGTATCACTTTATACGTGATTGTTTTGAAAAACATTTAATTGATGTCATTAAAATAAATACGGATTTTCAACGCGCCGACCTCTACACAAAAGCATTTGATAAACCGAGATTTTTATATCTATTAAAGGTTAATGGCATGAAAAAGAAATGTGATGTGATCACAGAGGATGAAAATGCATAGTCTGACAACTGTTAATTTTATTTTCTTTTATTTTTCTTATATTATTTCCTGTTTTGATAAAATCCAAAAACTCAAAAAAAATATTTTCAGATTTATAGGGGGAGAATAGATTAGATTAGTATTAGGTTAGTCATTTTATTTAATTACTTAAAAAAACAAGGGAGGAGGACAACTTAGCTAAAAGGAAAAAAATCAAATTTGTGATACTGATTCAATGTATTTAGAAAATCATAATACACATGGAATTGATTATTTGGGACTTCAAAAAGTTTAATTGACTAATATGCAGAAGTCAAAGTTTAAGTCTAAAAAGTCTAAGCAAAATAAAAGAAAAAATGATAGTAAAACTAGTAGTCTACCAAGATAGCATAGAGAAAGTAGACCTAGAGGCTGTTAGTTCATTATATGATGTGTTAGTGCATTCAACACAATAGACAAGTAGACCTCATTGATGGTTTCAATTACAAACTAAGTTGTTCAACCTATTATGGGTTCCCATCTTATCCATGGTTAACACAATCAACACTGTTCCAATAAGGGGTGAAGAGCAAAATAAGCACCACATATGTGTGCGGATGACCATAAAATATGAGCAAAGCACATGAAAAATGCTAAACGTAATCAAACTAATAACTTATGTTGTTGGTGCAATTTGTGCAAAAAGAAAATAATTGCTCGAACAAGAAGATAGGTTGTGTGCCTCTCTACTATGCGGTGGCACTGAACTAAGGATAAGCATAACCTAAATAGTCTAGAATTCATTGTTGTTTATGCCTCTCTGTTGTGCGATGACACTGACCTGAGGCTTAGCATCTCTTTGAAAGCTCTTAAAATAGTCTCTTCTTGAAATATACCTGAAGACCACTCAAAAAATCTCCTGAGGAACGTTGATTACCATATTAGTGTGGGATCCACAAAAGCTTTTTGAAATAATTAAACCTTAACTAATCACCAATGTATGTTAAAAATCTGTGTATGGATTTAAGAGGACAAGTATACTGACAATCATCATGAGTTGTAGTTCAAGAAAGTCAAAATCATTGTGTGAATCTTGTGGCTCTAGTATGATTTCCTAAAATTGCTATTGACTATTAGTGAAAACAAGGATCTAGCTTCAAGATAGTTTATTAAAATGTCCCAGGTAATTCTGATTTACCTGTATGATTCCAAAATGAATCGTACCAGAAATGATAAAGAGGAATTGAAGCTGTGCTATCCAGGAAGTAAAATCCATTAGAATTATTCTAATAGGTTTAGAATCCATCTCTAATAAAAAATACAAAAATATGTCTTGATTTTGTTTCTTAAATTTTCTAGTTGCTTTATTTTTTAAATGTTAGTTGACATTTAGTAGGTAAAAGTCAGATTAGGCATCGAAATTCAATCTATGAATCACTCACTTAAAAATGAGTCACGTCTGAGGTGACAAAATCGGTTCTTCGTTAAAAGGATCATGTCTGAGACGATAGCTGGTCATAACATCTTAATAAATTGTTAACAAATTAAGTGGTTGAAAGTGAGTAATATAAAATTCTTAAGTCATAGTCATTCGCATGAATAGGGCATGAGTATGAACCATTCACATAATTGGATCACAAGAATGAACCAATCGCACGAATGGAGGTGACCGAATGAGTCAGTCGCACGAATGAAACCTAATCACACGATTGAATGTGTTCGACTGAGCCAGTCGCACAACTGAGCCCCAGTCACACGAATGAAGTGTGCGAACAGGTCCAGTCACCCGACTGAAGATTAAAGCAGTATAAATAGGGCTAAAATCGGTCGCATATCCTCATTACCCTTCAATCGCCCTCAAATCGCCCGAAAGCACATATACTCTGTAAAAAATGATTTAGTCCATTGCTTACTGTTATTGTTTTACTGACGTGTACTCTCATCATCTGCAGGTAATTAGTGATCGAGATTGCACAAAATGCGCGGTGTAATCAAACCCTAACTGACCCAAACTGATTAGAATCAAGAAATAAGTAACAACCATCAAATAGACAACCTAAACGTGTATAATGGTTAAAATGAAGGACATACAGTGATAGTTAGGATTTCTGCGAGTCTAAAGAGTCTAAACACAACATTTAACATCAAGTTTTGACCTAGATGGGGGTTAGGGTGTCGAACAAAGAGTTATGCAACTAGACACTCCGAATGAACTTCAATCACATGATTGAACTGGGTGAATCACTCAATCGACCGAATGAACTAGGCGTATGAGCACAATCGCCCGATTGAACTTAGCCACATGCACAATCGCCCAATTGAACTCAGTCGCATGCTCCATCGCCCGATTGAACTCAGTCGCATGCTCCATCGCCCGATTGAACTAAACCATAGGATCAATCACCCGATTGAACTTAGTTGCATGCTCAATCGACCGAGTGAACTCAGTCATATGGTTCAATCGCACGATTGAACCAGACTAATTTCAAAACAGGTTAAGTTTCAAGTGCTTATGTTATGGATAAATCTAATGTCTACGTGTCTTGTGTTACCGCAATATGGCAGAGAGGTGGACTATCAACACCAGGCACAACATTTGTGCTCACCTTGATAAACATCCCGGAACGCTACTCAGGTCTTAGGGATTATAGCCTTTCTACGCAGATCACGGATCTTCAAGGCTATCTCTAGTCCATACACACCTTACAGATCCATCAAGCAGTCATTTTGGGAAAGTGCTAGGGTTGAAAGATCAGTTGAGCCTCATTGTATACGGAGCTTAATATTTGGTCAGGTGTAACACCCGAATATTTTTTTTAGTCAAGAAAGAAGAATAAAGTGAAGGAAAAGAAGGAAAACAAATAAAACCCAAGTCTAGGGGTAAAAAGTATCCAAAATGGCAAAATGTTTGAAAAGTTGGTGATAAAGGTGGCATGGCCGCCCATCACCCTTTCTACACACAAAATTCTTGGATTTATTAGAGAGAGAGTAGCAGGAAGCAGAGAACTCTCAGATTTGACGAGAAACAAGAAGAAAAGTGTGAATTTAAGGTAAGAATTCATGGTTTTATGGTGTTCTTAACCGGTTATGTCCTTGGGTTTGTGTATGTGGGTTTTCTAGGAGGTTGAACTCAATTGCAAACAAGTTTGGAAGAAGCCATACTCAAGAACTGCAAAGGTGAGTTCTAGAATCCATCTTTTTACACGTTTTAACTGATTTCGGGGCTGGAAATGCATGAATGTACGTTTTCAATAAACTGGATTTTGGACCCGTATGCTTGATTATGTGTATGATCATGTTATGATGTGATGTGTGACTATGTTCATGCTTGATGATGTATGATGGTGCTTCTAAGCCTTAGAAGGTAGGACTTAAGCTTAAAGCATGATGGATGGTGATTGGGAACTGAAATATGATGTTTTAGGCTCATAGGTTAAGTTTTAGAATCTGCCTAAGTATGGAAAGTCAATGCAAATGAGTATGGAAAGTTAATGCAGATGACAGTTAATGAGGATGAGCATTAACCTCTAAGTAGTTCAATGCGGATGAGTATTGAAAGTTAATGTGGATGCCAGTTAATGCGGATGAGTATTAACCACTAAGTAAGTCAATGCGGATGAGCAATGGATTACATACGGATGAACAGTGACTAAGTATATGAAATGCGGATGGAAATGCGGATGAGCAAAATTATGGGATATGCGGATGACAAACAAGGATGAACTATAGCAAATGCGGATGAACTATACCAAATGTGGATGAGTAATACCAAATGCGGATGAGTAATACCAATGCGGATGAACACTTAGACTTTTAGGAGAAAAAGTGTAGTTTAGGCTTTGACTTGGGAGGTTCTCGGGGCTATGTAAGTTGACTGTTTGAGGTCATAGATGATATGATGTATGATTGATGTTTATGCATGATGATATGTGGGATGTATGTTATGTATGTATGATGCCCTGCATGATGATGTGGTATGTGTATGTTCCTGTTATTATATATATTTTCCCATGGCTTTATGTTGAATGTTGATGAATGAAATGAAAGTATTATGTAACATAAAGTGGAAGATAATGAAAAGAGGAACAAGATGAAGAAAGCATGCATAAAAAGAATGAACGAATGTAAGAAAGTCTTGCAAGCAAATGTATGGAGGTTCACACTCATTGCGGAGTGTTAGCTCAACCATGTGCGGGTTAGCTACCCCATGAGGATGCACACTGGGGCTTAATCCATGTGATTAAGCAAATGTATGGAGGTTCATACCCAATGAGGGGTTGTCAACTCAACTGTGTGCAAGTTAAATACCCCATGAGGATGCACACAGGGGTTCAATCTTTGTGATTGACCAAATGTATGGGGTCCTTGTCGTCTAACCCTAGATGAATTGCTTGGTGCTCTAGAGGGGGGTTAAGCACATGACGGGACCTAGATGGTAATGAAAGATAAAGTACAAAATGAACGATGATGAAGATAATAAATATTATCTATGTGTAGGTACTATGTGTGATCACATTTTTAAACCTGTTACATTTTGAAAGAACGGTTTTGAACAAAAGATAAAGTATGTTTTATTTTAAAACTAGAACTCACTCAGCAACGTTGAGTTTTTATGCATTTTCCCAGTGGATGGCATGAGGCATCTACTTGGCTCTTTTTGGATGGCATCCATTTTTATAATGCTTTTGTGATGTAATGCAACAAGTATTTTGTAACCTGATGACGATGTATTATTTTTCAAAAGCCTTTATAATGAAATGAATTGTCGTTTTAAATGTTTACGCTGCAATGGTTATTTAAGATAAATGTAAATATATGTTTTATGTGCAATGAACGACTAGTTGTAAGCGTCCTGGGAATGGGGCTTTACAAGTTGGTATCAGAGCAAAAGTTTAAGTCAAACGTGTAAATTTTCAAATAAACATAAACTTAAACTGAAAATGGGACGGAAAGGGAAGGGATGCCAGTCCGAGTAGCTACCTGCCATCAAGTATTTTCATAATGTTAACCAGTATTACGTGCGCATGTTATGTGGTTTATGTGTTGTTTTGTAGATTTAGATACTAATGTAGTTAGGATAGGTAATGCTTGGAGTATGAAGAGTAAAGTAAGTGGCTAATCACAACTGGCCACTGTAATTAGGGACTTACTATACTTGACATGAACTGAGTTGTTCTCTTGAATGACCGTGTTGGTGTTTAAATCTTTCAGTGTGAGTTAGAGGATGGCTGGTGGTAGATCATCAAAAGCTTCGCGTGGTGTTAGTGGACGTGGTGGTGAACCACAGGTCACGAGAGGAAGACCTAGAGTGGAAAAGGTGGTTCATGAAGAACTAGAGAACCCTCACCCGGAGGGTGGAGATGAGAGTGCTAAACTGAGAGCCTTAGTAAAAGAGGCGGTTATGGAAGAAGTTCATCAGGTCATGCAGACAATCTTACTGTCTGTGGTGACCGAAGTTATCAAGGCTGTGAGGGAAAGTAAAAGGAAGGAGAGAAATAGACCTATGGGTGAAGGAAGAAAACTCGATACTAAGATGATTCTATTTGATGACGAAAAGGAGGAAGAAGAAGAGCATGCGTCGGAGGCGGCACGAGGCTATAACTATGGGGCATTTCAAAGGTGTAAGCCTCCTACTTTTGATGGTAACGACACTACTGCTTTCTGCTCACCAATGGGTGAGAGAAATGGAAGTTGTTTTGAATATCAGGGAGTGCCGAGAAGACGAGAAGGTGAAGTTTATTGCCCACTCGTTTGTGGACTCGGCTCTGTGTTGGTGGGACAATATTGTCCAAGCTGAGGGTAGTCAGGCTATTGGGAGGATGAGATGGTCTAAGCGGAAAAAGCTGGTGATTGAGAAGTTCTGTCCTCACAGGGAAATTGATAAGGTGGAAAGGGAGTTCCTGCAACTAGAGGCGGGAACGATGACACATCAGCAGTACACTACAAAATTCAATGAGATGGCACGTCTGGTGCCGGACCAAGTGACCACCATGTCATGAAAAATCAAGCAGTATGTTGAGGGCTTGCCGGCTGATATCTGTAGACACATGATCGTTGCCCGACCGAGCACGTTTAGGTCGACAATTGATCCGGCAGGAAGATTGTTTGACGAGCGAGAGGTGGTGGTGGCTGAAGTGAACAAGAGGGGTAGCGGTGATCGAAACTAGGGAATGCAAGTGGGGATCAAATGTATGTTTCAAGTGTGGGAAGCCTGGTAATATGGCTAGAGATTGCAGGGGTATGAGGTGTTTCAACTATGGGGAAAGTGGTCATATGAGTAAGGAGTGTAAGAAGCCGAGGGCTAAGGGTTCTGGGGTGAAGAATACGGGAAGTGAAGGACCGAGGGCGAGCGCCAGAGCGTTCACGATGACGCAAGAGGAAGCTAGAATGGACCCTGATGTCGTGTGAGGTACGTTTCTAGTAAACCAAACTTTAGCCTCCGTGTTATTTGATTCTGGTGCTAGTAGAAGTTTTATTTCTGCTACTTTCTATGCTAAACTGCCCGTTAGTAGTAGGAGTGTTGATGTGCCCTTTGATGTAGAAACTGCCATAGGTAAGTCTACCAGAATCTCTGAGGTGATAGAAGAATGTGATGTCGAATTAGAAGTTCATAAGTTTTCGGTTAAACCATTCATGATGGCCTTAGGTGGTTTCAATATGGTTCTCGGGATGGACTGGTTAGCGGACTACGAGGCAAACATTGTGTGTCGCAAGAAGATGATTCAATTGACGGTGCGCGGTGGGAGTTCGGTAAAGGTTTATGGGGATCAGGTCACGACGATCCCGAAAGTAATCTTAATGGTGGTGGCGGGAAAGTGTATGCGACGTGGAAGTAACGCCTACTTGGCCTATGTGAAGGATGTGGAAGCACCAACACCACAACTATCCGATGTTCCGGTTGTGTGTGACTTTCCAGATGTGTTTCCTGAAAACTTACCAGGAGTGCCACCTGACAAAGAGATTGAATTCCAGATCGATTTGATACCAGGTGCCCAACCTGTTGCCAAGGCGTTGTACCGATTGGCTCCGACTGAGATGAAAGAGTTGATGGATAAATTGCAAGAGATGCTTGATAAGGGGTTCATTAGACCAAGTTTCTCTCCTTGGGGTGCTTCGGTCATGTTTGTGAAAAAGAAAGACGGTAGTATGAGGATGTGTATTGACTACCGTGAGTTGAACAAGTTGATGATAAAGAACCGATGCCCCTTACCGAGGATTGATGATTTGTTTGTTCAGCTCCAAGGTACCAGTTTTTTCTCCAGAATAGATCTTCGATCGGGCTACCACCAGTTAAAGGTGAAAAAGTAGGATGTTCCTAAAATAGCTTTTCGCACACTTTATGATCACTACGAGTTCCTTGTTATGTCATTTGGTTTGAACAACGAGCCAACTACTTTTATGGATCAAATGAATATAGTGTGTCAGCCAATGTTGGATAAATCAGTGATTGTGTTTATTGATGATATTTTGATTTATTCAAAGAGCGAGATTGAGCATGCCGGTCATATTCGGGAAGTTTTGGAGACGTTGAGAAAGGAGAAGTTTTACGCTAGATTCTCCAAGTGCGCATTCTGGTTGCTCGAGGTACAATTCTTGGGTCATGTGGTGATTCCTGACGGGATCATGGTGGATCCTGTGAAGTTGGAGGCAGTGATGCAATGGAAGTCTCCAAAGACGCCATCCGAGATCCATAGCTTCTTGGGTCTGGCGGGCTACTACAGAAGATTTATCCAAGACTTTTCTAAGATCGCTTCTCCACTAACTAAGTTGACCCGGAAGGATGTGAAGTTTGTATCGGATCAAGCTCAAGAGAAGGCGTTCGAAGAATTAAAGGGGAGATTGACTCAAGCTCTTGTTTTGTCATTACCCCATGGAAGTGTGGATCTGGTGGTTTATTTTGATGCTTCCTACTCGGGTTAGGGTGTGTGTTAATGCAAAGAGGGAAGGTTATAGCCTATGCATCCTGACAGTTGAAGGTTCATGAGGTCAACTACCCTACTCATGACTTGGAGCTAGCAGCCGTGGTTTTTGCGCTAAAGATTTTGGGGCACTATCTGTATGGAATGAAATGCACCATATTCACTGACCACAAGAGCTTGAAGTACTTCTTTGAGCAAAAGGACCTGAACATGAGATAGATACAAAGGTTGGAGCTCATAAAGGATTATGAATACGAGATCCATTACCATCCGGGCAAAGCCAACGTGGTGGCGTATGCCCTTAGTCGGAAAGAATGACCCGAACCGATTCGTGTGAAAGCGTACCAGTTAATCATGACCTCTGATGTGATGAAGCAAGTCAAAGAGTTTCAAGATGAGGTATTAAAGGAAGATCATCTTAACTCGGAAAGAATGAGAGGTCTGGTTGGGGAATTAGGTGAAAACACACTTGGTGTTAAAACCCGATTTGGACTATTGTGGATTCCTTGTTTTGGGGATCTACGCATGAGAATAATGGATGAATCTCACAAGACTCGATACTCCATTCATCCCGGTGCCACAAAGATGTATCAAGACATGAAGAAAGATTATTGGTGGTCGGGTATGAAACGTGACAAGGTGGAGTATGTGAGTAAATGCCTTACATGTCTAGAGTGAAGCTCAAGCATCAAAAGCCGTATGGAAAGATTCAACCTTTGGATATACCGGAATGGAAGTGGGAGCAGAGTGCTCACTTCTTACCAATCTGGGAGCAGAATTTCATTACAAAGCTGTTGCGTACCCCGAAAGGGTATGATGCTATATGGGTGATTGTTGACCGTTTGACGAAGAGTGCTCACTTCTTACCAATCTGCGAGACATATTCATCTGAGAGGTTGGCTAATCTTTTCATCAAGTAAATTGTAACTTGTCATGGTGTGTCGGTGTCTATTGTGTCTGATCGTGACACCCGGTTTACATCCAAATTTTGGAAGAAATTCCACGACTCTATGGGGACGAGGTTACATATTATCACAACTTATCATCCTCAGACTGATGGTCAGTCGGAGAGGACCATTCAGACATTGGAGGACATGCTTCGGGCATGTGTTATCGATTTTGGAGGATGTTGGGCTGACC
>BJCM01172279.1:0-13627 GCA_018326385.1 Flaveria bidentis
TTCTCTACGTCTGGACAGTCTGAAGATAAAGTCTGAAGACAACAGCTGAATACAACAGCTGAAGACTAAGTCTGAAGACAACAGCTGAAGACTAAGACTGCAAACAGCTGAAGACTTAAGTCTGAAAACAGCTGAAGACAAACAGCTGAAGACCAAGTCTGCAAACAGCTGAAGACAAACAGCTGAAGACTAAGTCTGCAAACAGCTGAATACAAACAGCTGAAGACAACAGCTGAAAAAACAGCTGAAGACTTAAGTCTGAAAACAGCTGAAGACTTAAGTGAAAACAGCTGAAGACTTAAGTCCGCAAACAACAGCTGAAGACTAAGTCCGCAAACAACAGCTGAAGACAACAGCTGTTGTCACAACAGCTGAAGTTCGCTGAAGGACTTGGTTGCTTCAGCCTTCATAAATCTCTACAGAGCGTAATAACGGGGAGGGATTGGGATATAAAGTGGTTCCACCACCACCTGAGACCTAGATTAATACTAAAAGTAAACCAATCAATAACAATCCAATCAAGGATCATGTGGTGTCCACTCCTCTTATAAGTGATCCAGATTCCACATGTAAATTAAATGAACCTAGAAGCAAACAAAAGTAGGCCACGTCAAAGGCAAAAGGCAAAATGCCTTGTGTTAATCTGGAAAAAGAGTTTCATAAGGTTAATATAAAGTCTGGTTCAAACACAGTCACATCTGAACCAAAAAAGACCATTAATGTTAACCAATCACGTGCATCATGTCAAAGTCTAGGTAAACAAAATGGAAAACATGTTAAACAAGTTAAAGCAATTAAATTGGTGAAACCAGACTATACATCGAAACAAGAAGTGTCTCAATCCAAACAAAGTAAGGTCATACATGTGACATATACTTCTCCACAAAAACAGCTAAATTGTAAAGTTGAAAGCAGATCATGTTACAGTTGTGGAGAGTATGGACACATTGTGTCTAATTGTTCCTTACTATCAGACACTGAGGAGAAAAGTTGAACTTCAGGACCCAAAACCTAGCTCTTTTAAGAGGAACTCAGTGACGCCACCTAGAAAGGCTAGCAAACCTAAAGTTCAACCCATTAGCCAGTCGTCTGTTTATCACAAACAGGCCTTACACAAAGCTTGCTTATAGAAAGAAAAATCAATCCCTTTGTCTGATAATAAGAACAAGAAGACATCTAAACTTCCCTCACCCTCCAAAGGTCAATGGGTTGAATTTATGATGTGTGATACCTCAGGGAAACCCAAGCCAGTAAAAGCGTGGGTCCCTAACCTGAACTAATGTTTTCAATTGAATGTGCAGGGTTCGCTATAGTGCTAAAACTAACACGTGGATTGTTGATAGCGGAGCATCCAGGCACATGACAGGGAACAGAGCTCTCTTATCAAATATCAAATAAATCAAAGGACGCCATGTTTCATTTGCTGGAAACAAAGTGGGTATATCACAGCTCAAGGGGAGGTGGGTAATCAGAAAGTGAAGTTTGACAAGGTAAACTACGTTCAACAACTTTAAAATAACTTGCTTTCGGTTTCCCAAATATGTGATAAAGGTTTTAAAGTAGTATTTTACAACAAGAAGTGCTACGTGATGAAAAAGGACTATGTGATCTCGGAGGACCAAGTCTAAATGTATGCGTCAAGATATAATGACCTTTATGTCTTGGATCTAACAAAGGCCTCCACTACGAATCGTGAAGTTTAATGCTTCTTGTCAAAAGCTACTGAGAAGGACTCCATCTCCTGGCATAGGAGAATGGGACACATTTATCCAAGGAAGATGAATCACTTGATCCGGAATGATCTAGTGATAGGAGTTAACGTCAAAAACATCCAACTTCCGGATTTCTGTGTGGCATGCAAGAAGGGAAAACAGACGAAGAAGTCTCATAAGGAAAAGAGAGTTCATTCAATTGAACTTTCTCTTGAGCTTCTTCACATGGATCTGTTTGGTCCAGTCAGTACAAGAAGTATCGCAGGCGACTTGTACTGCTATGTAGTTACTGATGACTACTCAAGATTCACTTGGGCAATGTTTCTGAAATCCAAGTCAGAAACATTTGAGTCATTCAAAGAATTAGTAACTACACTAGAGTCTCTCTGCAAGCTGAAGGTACGTCAAGTGCGCTCAGACAACGGAACCAAGTTCAAGAACCAATGGATGGAGGCTTATTGCACGGAAAAGGGAATTGTGCACTAGTTCACCTCTGCCTACACTCCTCAGATGAACGGCATTGCTGAAAGGAAAAATCGCACCTTGATAGAGACGGCACAGACAATGCTAGCAGACTCGAAACTGCCTATCCAATTCTGGAACGAGGCAGTTGCAAATGCGTGTTATACATTGAATCGAGTTATGATATTTAAACGTCATGGCAAGACATGTTACGAGTTACTACAACGACGTAAACAATTCTAGAGAATCTTGAGCCATTGGGCGCACCGTGCACCCTACTGAAGAAAACTCAAGAGGGCAAATTCAGCGAGAAGGCTGATGAAGGTATCTTTCTAGGATACAACATACCGAACAAGAGAGTTTACAACAACTCAACGGGTCAAGTAGAAGCGTGGTGTAAAGTTGATGTTCAGAGATACACCATACCACCTACTGGAAAAGGACCCACTTTCTTTTTTGACAATGATGGATTCTTCAAGTCCTTCAACATACCACTCTCCACTTCAGATGACGAGTTGGCAACAAAGATGATGTATGATGTCTTGAACACACTGGCTCCAGATTCAACATCATCCGGTTCACAAGGTAGCTCAACTAACAACTCAGGGGGAGCACTTGAAGATAGTGACTCCTCCTCTGATGAAGAAGTTGTGGAAAATGATCCGAACAACCAAGAGGAGCAGATTCCTTCTACCGCAAGTACACAAGCATCTGATGTTGATGCCTCTAAGCCTTCGGAACCTCATACACCTACTGCCTCAGCTCCAGAACCTAACGTTCATAATCTTGATTCTGAGGTAGTTGTTCCAACCACTCCTGGATCACGTTTAAACGTCTATCATCCTTTGGATAATGTCATTGGAGATGTCAAATCAGGAGTTCAGACCAAAAATTAGTTGTACTCAACTGATTATGCCTCAATGATGGAAAAGGGATACCTTCATGACAGTGCATATCGTTGCTTTGTGTCTCAGTTTGAGCCAAAGTATGTAACTGAAGCCCTGAATTATAAGGCATGGGTGAGTGCCATGCAAGAAGAACTTCTTCAGTTTATGAAGTTTGGTGTATGGACTCTAGTGGATAAACCTAAAGGTGCTAAGGTCATTGGCACCAAATGGATCTTGAAATGCAAGAAAGATGATCAAGGCGTGATCATCAGAAACAAGGCTCGACTTGTAGCTCAGGCATTTCGACAAGTCGAGGGAATAGATTACAATGAAGTGTTTGCACCCGTGGCAAGAATGGAAGCCATCCGCATATTCCTTTCCTATGCATCATATATGAAGATAAAATTTTATCAACTGGATGTGAAGAGTGCATTTCTTCATGGCGAAATCCGAGAGACAGTGTACGTCAGTCAACCGGAGGGATTTGAGGATCCATATCATCGGGACAGAGTTTACAAACTCGACAAGGCTTTATATGGGCTTCCTCAAGCTCCCAGAGCCTGGTATGAGAAACTCTCGACTCACCTTGTGAAACACGACTTTGGCAGAGGTGTAACTGACTGCACGCTGTTCATCAAAGAAAAGGATGGAGATTTACTACTTGTCCAAATTTATGTAGATGACATAATCTTCGGTTTCAAGAACGAAGACTTATGTAAAGAGTTTGAAGCAGTAATGAAGGCTAAGTTTGAAATGAGTGCAATGGGAGAGATGAAATTCTTTCTCGGGTTACAGGTGGATAAGACACCAAAGGGGATATTTCTACATCAAACCAAGTATGTAGGAGATAATCTCAGTCGGTTCGACATGGAGAATGCTTCTGAAGCTAGGACTCCACTTGCTACAAATCACGATGTAGCACCCGACGAGAATGGTGATCTGGTTAATGCCACCATGTACCGAGGAATGATTTGATCTCTCATGTACCTCACAGCCTCAAGACCTGATATCATGTATGAAACATGTCTATGTTCAAGATATCAGGCGAAGCCAAGGTTAACCATCTAATAGGGGTCAAAAGGATATTTCGTTATCTGAAGGGTACACCAACACTTGGGTTGTGGTATCCTCATGACGATGACTTTGAGCTTACGGGGTATAGTGACTCGGATTACGGAGGCTGCAAGATGAACTACAAGTCTACATGAGAAGGATGTCAATTCTTTGGGAGAAGATTAGTGACCTGGCAGTGTAAGAAGTAGACCTCGGTTGCTTTGTCAACATGCAAAGCTGAATATGTTGCCGCTACAAATTACTGTTCACAAATCATATGGATCAATAGCAAATGCAGGATTACGGTTTGAAATTCTTTTCTACTCCTATTTTTGTTGATAACTCTGCTGCAATTGCAGTAACTAAAAATCCGGTCCAACTTCCTAAGAACAAACACATCTGAATAAATATATCACTTTATACGTGACAGTTTTGAAAAGAACCTAATCGATTTGGTTAAAATAAATATAGATTTTCAACGCACTGACCTCTAAACTATGGCTTTTGATAAACCACGTTTTCTATATTTGTTAGGGGTCAACGGCGTTAAAAAGAAAAGTGATGTAATTCCTGAAGATGACCATGTGTAGTCTGATGTGTATAGTAAATTTCCTTTTACTTTATTTTATTTTATTTTATTTACTTCATTTTATGTTTTAATTAAATTGATGTTATTTCTTAGCCTATTAAAATCCTAAAAACGCAATTCGTTTACGGTTTCAGAATTTTAGGGGGAGAATAGGTTCAGTTAGTAACATGCAAAAAAAATGAGGGAGGAGGAGAGGATAGCTTATAGAAATCAGATCGTATGTGTGATACCGATTCAATAACGTTGGAAAATGATAGTGCATAGGAACAAACCGTTTGGGATTTTAAAAGATTAAATTGAATTAGATGCGAAGTTCAAAGTATAAGTCTGTGTAGTCTGAGCAATATAAAAGAAAAAATGATAGTAAAAATGGTTACTACTAAGGTAACACAAAGAAAGTAGACCTAGAGGTTGCTAGACCATAGATGATATGTTGGTAGATTCAACACAATAGATGATTAAATCTTGTTGGTGATCTCAAGAACAAACTAAACTATTCAACTGATTGTGGGTTCTCATCTTATCACTGGTTAACACAATCAACTAAATTCCAATAAGGGGTGACGAGCAAATAAACGCCACAAATATGTGCGGATGACCATAAAAAGAGCAAAGCATGGAAAAAATAAAAATAAACGCAATCAAGCTTATAACTTATGTTGTTGGTGCGTTATGTGCAAAAGAAAAAATAAAGATGCTCTAACAAGAAGATAGGTTGTGTGCTCTATTGTGCGTGACCTGAGGATAAGCATAACCTAGATATTCTAGAATTCGTTGTTGTTTGCCGCCTCTCTGCTGTGCAATGGCACTGACCTGAGGCTTGGCTTCTCTTTGAAAGCTCTAAGAATATTTTCTTCTTGTCAAAATACCCGTAGACCGCTCAAAAATATCCTAAGGAATGTTGATTACCACATAAGCGTGGGCTCCACAAATGTTGGTTGAAATAATTAAAACTTAAACTATCACCAATCTGGGTTAAAAGTCTGTGTATGGATTTAAGAGGACAAGTATACTGACAATCATCGTGGAAACAATTCTTGAAAGTCCAAATCAATGTGGGAATCTAATAGTACCAGTATGATTTCCTAAAATTACTAATGACTCTAGATGAAAAACAAGAATAGAGCATCAAAAGGTTTCGATAACATGTCCCGAATGATTTGACTTTCCTGTATGATTCCAAATTGAATTGGTCCATGTATGGTCAAAATGATTTGAAGCTGCCTTTTCAGGAAATGAATTCTTTAGATTTATATCTTAGGATTTACCTCTCACAAAATCACAAAAACATGTCTGAGTTTTGGATTTCAGTTCTTATTTATTTTGTTATGTTTAAATTCTGTCAGTTTAGTTTGTTAAACAGCGGATTACACCATGGAATTCATTCAGAAACTTAATTACTTAAAAAGGTGACAAATTGGTTTAAAAGGATCACGTCTGAGGTGATCAAAAGGTTTCAAGTTAAAAGGATCATGTCTGAGATGATCGAGTGCTTAAAACGTTTAATCAATATATTAAAGGATGTAAAATGTCAAATGGTCATAAAGTCAAAATCATGAGTATGATCCATTCGCACGACTGGACCATGAGTATGGATCAACCGTATGAATGGACCATACTCATGCCCTAGACAGCCAAATGGAGCATGAGTATAAACCATTCACCCGAATGGCTCACATGATTAAGCCAGTCGCCCGAATGGAGCTGTGCGAATGAGTCAGTCGCCCGACTGAACCCCAGTCGGGCGATTGAATGTGATTGACTGAACCAATCGCACGACTGAGGTCCAATAGCCCGAATGAACCGACCGAATGGGTCTAGTAGCCCGATTGAAATCAGATTCAGTATAGATAGGGCCATAGTTGATCGCATTCAACTCATCACCCCCAATCGCCCTAAAATCGCACAGCCTACCGTTACTCTGCCAAAATTTCCTTTGACCCAAATTGATTACATATTTTGATATTCTGACGTTCGTTAGTGAATATACAGGTAAATGTGGTGTGACCATGCCAAAAACTCCATCGATTTATCGCCAAAATCGAGACATTGGGACCTTGTAAGAACCGAAACAATTATTGGACAAATAACCTAACTAAACTAAGTAAAATGTTGAAATTAAAGTTATTAGGTTATTAGTAAAGGGATTGCGAGTCTAATGAACCAAAACACGATGTCTAACTCTAAGTTTTGGACCAAATACGATTTTCAGCTGAACGAACAGTGGGACATGCGACTGGACACACGGATGAACTACAATCGCATGATTGAGATGCCCGAATGACTCAATCGGCCGAATGAGTGAGACGAATGAGCTCAGTCGGCCAATTGAACCACTCGCATGCTCAGTCACCCGATTGAACTCAATCGCATGCTCAGTCATCCGATTGAATTCAGTCGCATGCCAGGTCAACCAACTGAATACAGTCGCATGGTTCAATCGTATGATTGAACCAGAATGAATTCAACCAGGTTAATTAGAACTAATTTGTGTTATGTGGTGATCTAATGTCTATATATCTTGTGTTACAGATTGATGGCTGATAGGTGGTCCATCAACCCCAAGCATAACATATGTGGTCATTTAGATGCCACGAATTGGAACGGTGCCGAGTTTGCGGGGATCATTGCTTTCCTCAAGATATCCAGGATCTACAAGGCTATATCTACACCGTGCACTCCCTGTAGGTCTATTCAGTAGGCCTTCTGGGAGGGTGCATCGGTTGACCGTTCACACGAGCCATACAACATCGGGAGTTCCATTTTTGGGATGGATATAGAGATTACTGCAGAGGATATACGACGCATACTTGGTTTGGGTGATGATGCAGACCACCCTACTAGACTTCACCCTCTGACAGTGAAAGGGTGTTTCTTAAGGATGAAGTATGCTAGGGATATCAATGCAGGTGTGCTCAACAAGAGCAACCTGTGTCCCCAGTACAAGTACTTAACACATGTCATCCTTAAGTGCTTGGCTTCGAGAAGGGGTGGGTTTGATGATCTTTCAGACCAGATTCAAAATGCCTACGTGGTACTGGTTCTGAACCACCCTTTCAGCTTCTCGAGCATGATATTCTTTTATCTAATAGAGAATCTGGAGGCTAAGGGCAAGGAGGGATTTTGCATGTACCCTAGATTCTTGCAGATGATTTTTGATGAGAAGCTGCCCACACTGCCCAAGGAGACATTGTGTCTTTGGAGATCATGGATGATACGACACTGGGACACATGAAGGTCTACAGGGGAAAGCAGGTCAAACCCCATGTGAAGAGACTCTTCGGGCATCCGGCCCAGGCTGACTACATGGCGTCGGGTAGGCGAAAGTGGAGCCATGCGGAGAATGACTCAGATGTTGAGAAAATTGGTCTTCCATCTGACGACTCCGACAATGACGGTGATACGGGCGGAGACTCTGGGCCCGCTTCTATGAGGGCCCCCACTACACATGTTACTCATTCACCCCCTACTCATCCAGATGACACTACAACCAGCTTTCACCAAGACTTCTGTCCTCCCGATGAGGAATAAGAGATTTATGAGGAGACTCTAAGGAGGACTGTGGGTAGCCGGGTGGTTGCCACAGAGAGAGTTTTGAGGGCGGTTGGTGGACGCCCAGTGGAGTCCGGGGATGTTGCTACTGATACAGATCCCACATATGTCTCGGACCCTCCCAGCAGCCACGGGGGAGCCTCTGTGCCTAGAGGCTCAAGGAAGAAGAGAATGGCACACCCCTATGGCAAGAAAGGGAAGAGGCTGAAGTCCACTCTGACCTCATCCACTACCACAGCCACTACCTCAGCCACACCCTCCACCACTACCACCACCACTGCTACTACACCACCAGCCACCACCTCTACCACCTCACATACCACTACCACACCACTCCACCATTTACCCACATCCAATCCACCTCCACTACAGCTCATCCACCACCACCTTCATCTATACCACCCCCAATCTTCACCACTGCCACCACCACCACCACTAGCCACCAAGAAGGACCGTCATCTTACCCATCCTTTCCATATGGATCATCTCTACCTCCCATTAGGGTAGAGGAACAGCTCTCAGCACTGAACTGTATGGTGTTGAAGCTGTTAGCAGCCGATGACGAGAAGACTGCCCAGATTCGTCAGCTAGTAGAGCTTACTGCTGCACAATCTCAGCAGATATCTCAGCAGGCTCAGCTGATTGAGCAACAGGCACAACAAATGGTTGCCCAGAGCTCAGAGATGTCCCAACTCCAGGAGCAACATTTCCATTCAACGAAAGGGATAGAGGATTTGGAGGCTACTAACAAGACCATCATGCTGAGGCTCAAAGGATCTAAAGATGAGCCACTAAAGATTAGATAAGGAGATGGAGATGATGGTGATGATGATGACAGTGATTATGATGATGATGATGGTGGTGATGATCAGGGTGATGATACTGATGCAGGTGATGTTGTTGATGATGTTGATGATGATGATGACGATGATACATCTGCTGCGGGTGCCACATCAGCAAGTGAAAGGAGGACAAAGAAAGGTCAAGACCAGGGTGCCTCCACATCAGCCCCATCAGAAGAGGAGCACATGATACAACACAAGAGTAATGCTTACTTGTTTATGTTATTTAAAATCATGTGTAACTGAATATTGTATCAAACTAATGTATATAATATTTATATTTTGTTAATGTGTTTCTATTTTGATTATTGACTAATGGTTGATGTGTTACATGTTTTAAATCAAGCAGATCCAAATTATCAAAGAGATGAATTCGATGTTGCTCCCCTTCAGCAGGTCAAGACTCAACTAACCATGGTTCTTGATCTGCAAGGGTTTGTCAGGAGATTAGTGAGTTATACCCCTAAAGAGGGGGAAATAATTCATGATCATACTAATGAGTAGTTGGCCAAAATGTTCAACCTCGATCCTGATGAGATTGTCAAGGACGCTCCAACTTTTGAAGTAACTTGTGACAAAGAGCTAAACGACATTGATGAGATCGAGGTCGAGGACGTCAATGCAGAGCACTTCCAGAGTATGCTGACAAAGAGGGAAATGTGGTCCCCAATCTGGGTGATTCCCTGGTCAGTGATACGTTTGAGATACTGGATAAGATGTAGCAAGAGTCCGAGCAGATAAAGGAACAAGCCCAAGCCTTAGACGCCGATGTCAACATCCGCAAGGTTGAATGGGCTGCATGTTTTGAGGAGATCCGAGCCCAACGTGCTGCTCTAAAACCAAATGTCTACACCAAGCTCTACAAAGTGAAGAAACATCACAAGGTGTCAGGTAAGATTATCGCGTGGGCCCATTTTGAGGATCTTAATGTATAGGCGGTAAAGAGAGAGAAGGGTATTGAGTATTTTAGATTTCCATACGATCTAAAGACTCTACCTGGTTTTAAGCTCAACCAGCTGGCTAAACTGAAGCTGTTATACGCTGACCCGAGAAAGATGTTAGACTGGTTTGAGGTTGCATTGAAGAGATAGTACCACACCAGGTGGGTCAACTTCAAACCTCAACAACCTACGAGGTATATCTGAAGGTGTGAAGTTGATTCCATAACTGGAAAGCCAAAGATAGTGCTGAAGTGGAGTCCTCCACGCACGATGTCAAGAATCCCTCTAAGGGAAATGCCACAAGACTTCACTCCACACTTTTAGTGGTGGTACTATGATTGGAGAACAGGGGAAGCGGTCATAGTTCTGAACAGAGAGGACAAAATGGATACTATGAGGGCCATTGTTCTATGACGCGCAGGATATTGTATAAGCCCTCCAATTCTAAAACGTGATCAGACTCTGCTTTGTATTTGAAATACATGCAGGAGTCACAAGAGAGGAGAAGTACAAGAAGTATGAAGAGCATATGAAGAATGTAAGACAATAGATGAATCTAGGTCCAAGAGGGACTTTGTAGATACATATGTACCTAGTTTCTGAACTTAATGTAATATGTCTTTATTGTCTTACACATATCTAATAGATTGGGTACTTAATGAAATACAAATGTTTGGTTGTGTTTATAATGTTTAATATTTCATTAATTAGTAGTTTAACACTTATTGAATTGACTATATAGGTCTATGGTTGTTTGAAATAATTTTAGTAATGATAATCAAATATATTCAAACTTAGTAATATGAAGTTCTCATGTGAATGGCCCATGCTAATGGACCATACGCATGAACAACTTCATGCGAATGACTAAGTCGCATGACTAAACACTCAGTCGTATGAATGAATCAACCGCATGGCTCAATCGCACGACTGAACTATGCTAATGGTTCAGTCGCCCGAATGAGAAACCCTAACCTATAAATACCATTCGTGGAAAAATGTAAGAATTAAGAACACTTCGACTACATCCGTACCCTAGCCGTCCAGAGACCTCTAAGAACCTTTTCCAAGTTCATAGATCGCACTAGATCGATTCCAGATCGTTCTTAATGTTTAGATTCAATTCATAATTGTTTCCACGTGCGTTCTCACTGATTAGATAACCAATCAAATAGGATTCCGCATTATTTGATTCGGTATACACGTATTTCAGTTAGTATTTCTTTCAATACACGATCCTAACAGATAGTTACCATCCCCAGCCTTTGGACTTAAACCAACCAAATCCCAACCTTGACTTCTATATTGATGAAGATCTTGGTTTCAGTGAGTACCAAGATTCTATCTTCTTTTCCACTACTCAAAGAGAGATGAGTGCTCCGGAGTCTTCTATATCTAGCCCACATCGATCACCCATTACTGAGGTGGACACATCTAAACCTATTCAGGATGTCAATATGGAAGAGGCTCTCACTTTTGCAAGTGATTCCATCATTAAGACCTCAACCATGGTAACTCTGTCCATTGACACCTCAACTGAGGCTACTAGTGAGCAGAGGACATCTAGCAGCCAAGAACCTGAAGCTGGTGGTGAGAGTGAGGAGTTTGGTCCAATTCTCTCATCTCCCAATGATTCTTTTGATGAAGATGAGGGGAACTTGAGACTAAAGGTGCAAAAACTATCGCAAACATGCACCTATTTAGTCTCCAAGGTCAGTTATCTTGAAAATCATGTGACTACCTTGCAAACCAGGGTTAATGATTAGTAACTTGAGATTTCTTATCTAAGGGAAATACTAGCTGGGAGACCTTTAAGAGGAGCTCAACCAGGAACACAAGAACCTGTGAGTGTGATTGACCTAACTCCTAGATCACCTATGCAAAAGGGTGATGCTACCAAAAAGGGGGAAGTCATTACAGTCATAGAACTTGGGAGTTCTTCAGGGAGTATGAAAACTGAGACTCACCATCCTCACTTGCAATTGTGCATACTCAGCAACTTCGTCAAGTTCACATTGATGTGGACTCCATAGACTCCCACATACATAGTCTATTTGAGGAAGGAATACCAAGGGCAATATCATCTCCACCAACTTCAAATCACATCATTGGATGGAGGTATGACAACAACAGAAGAGCCCTCATAATTCTTAGAGTTCAAGGACTGCAAGAGTTCTTCAACTTTCCTACCTTGAACCTCTATGAAGGTCTGGATCTAGTCAGCATGCCACTTGTCAATCAAAGCCAATCAAGACAAGCTAACAAGTTGGCTCAAAGAATCCAAGACATGATCACTGCAAAGTTCAGCTTCAGAAAGAGACTAAGGCATTCAGGCAATGCCATTGGTCAACTAGATGTTGAGGAAGGCCCTCAGATTAGTTTAATAGGGGAAACCTTGACTGAAGGCCTAGTGGCAGAACCTGAGAGCCATGTCTCATCATCATCTACTGCTGCAGAGATTCATACCCTTTTTGAGACACCTGCTGGTGAAGGTGCTTCTCAACCTCTCTCTGGCTAGAGCGTGGAAGCTAAACCAAGCAATAAAGCCCAAAGCTCTCTCCACCCTGAGTCAAAAAGGTCTGTGAGTGACAAAGGGAAAAGAAAGATGACTTTTGAGTAGATTGAGGAAGAGGAGGAGAGAGAGAGGAAAAGGAAGCTGAGGGGAGAAAGTTCCTCTTCTGGGTCTTCAAGACACATGGAAACGGCTATTAGGACTGCCCCCAGGCCAAATACTCAGGATGATGATTTGAGGGCAGTCAGGATCTATTAGTTGCAGACCAGGAAGTATGACATTAATAATGTCATTTCTCTCCCCTTAGAGGTATTGAATGAGCTAGTTGACATGTAAATGTCAAAGGAGAAGAAGGAGGCAGAAGATGCAGAGCTACTAGTACAAATGAAAGAAGAAAGAAGAAAGAAAAGATTGTTTAAGCATGTGGCTACCTTCTCCCCAGTTCAAGAAAGTCCTGCACATGAGGATGTGGTTCAACAAGAACCTCAGGTAGACAGAGAAAAAGATAGGATCAAAATGATCAAGTACCTGAGTGACGTAGGGCTCTATCAGGCATATGCACTTCTTCCCTTATCCTATGACTATGTTGAGTTTGAGTACCTCAAACAACTTGAACTTGAAATAGTCAAGGAAAGAAAGATCACTAAAATGAAACTAAGGGAAAAAGCTGCAAAGTCAAGAGCCATCATCAAAAAGAGCATGAAGAAGTCTACAGACAGGCAGAGGATGATGAGCTTCTTGAAGCTGTATGGATTCTTTGGAAGGAGACTTGGCCCTATGTCTCCGTCCACTATGGATGAGCATATCAGGGTAATCAAGCAGAAGATCAAAAGTGGAGAGCTGATAGACTTACACTCCTTCCAAGTCAAGGTCCACAAAAAGTGGAGGTTAAGATTGAACAACCTGAGACAACACAACCTGAACCTCCCGCTAAGACTTAACAAGCTTCATCTTCTGATCCACAGCAGGGTTCTGTTCCCTTTCAGTCTGACCCTGTGAGATAGGAAAACCCAATTGAGAAAGACGAAAAAGATTAATCAGGTGTTGCAGGCCAGTCTTCTCAGTTAAAAGGAACAA
>BJCM01172340.1:0-14305 GCA_018326385.1 Flaveria bidentis
AGTTTCTAGGTTAACACAAGGCATCTTTCCTTTTGCCTTTGAAGTGACCTCCTTTTGTTTAGAGTCAGATTCATTTGATTTACTTACGGAATCTGGATCACTAACAAGAGGAGTGAACACCACGTGATCCTTGATGGGGTTATTGTTAATCGTTTTACTTTTGGTGTTCATCAAGGTCTCAGGTGGTGGTGGAACCACTTTGTATCCCAATCCCTCCCTGTTGTTTCTCTCTCTCACTAAGTGTTGGACAATGTGAGATGAGCTTGTCCAGCTGTGCAGTTTTTGTTTTAAAGAGTTGACTTCTACTTCTAAAACTACTTTTTGCTTCTTAGTGTCCTTTAGGGAGTTTAGATAGTACCTAATGTCATTTGCTTGGTTAAAGGAAACTACCTCTTTTTCTCTAAGCTTTTTATTTAATAGGTCTATCTTTTCCTTGTAACTGTGCTCGTTTTGTTTTAACACTCTATTCGCCTCCGTGCACAGTTCCAGGTCCTTTACTAAGCTATCATTATGATCTAATAACCTAGCAAATTTTGAATCTATAATTTCTCTGAATTTATTACATTCTAAACAAGCATTATTATTAAATAGCTGGTCAGTAGTACTTACTTAGATGTTGAAGAGGAATCAGCCATGAGTGCAGAGTCTGTTGATTCTGGTTCTGGTGATTCTGACGTTGAAGCAGATTCATCTTTTTCACACAGGTGGTTGACCACATTTTCAGTGTCTTTAGAATTTGACATTGCGAGCTCTACTGCTATATCTCCTTCACTTGCAGAATCGTCATCAATGTCCTCACACTAGCTATGTTGGACTCTCCCGATGAGATGAACCGGAAGCTCCAGCCCTGTCCTTAATCCTCATTAGCAGTCAAGGCTTTGGAGTCCTTTCTTGATAAAGTAGAACTGCTAGATGTGGTCTTGTCCTGACGATTAAAGGACAAGAAGGGATTGCCATTACTAGTCTTCTTTGGCTTCACACACTCCCTCTTGAAGTATCCCTTCTCACCACAGTTGAAACAAGTAACCTTTGACTTGTCAAAGCCAAAGGTTGTGTCTTTGGTAGCAACCAAGTTCTGTCCGGTTTTTTTGACAAACGTTTTAGCTCATCGGATAGCACTTGCCAAAGCCCATATTACGTCCATACATTCCAACTCCATCTCGTCCACCTGTTCATAATCCTCATCGGCCAGGTGGCAATTTCCTATCTTTCTAGCAACTAGTCCATCATAAGAGTGGACTACAGCAGCTAAGAGGTCCATGTGTTCTTTGGCAACCTCAATAGTCACATTACCGAAATTATTGGTTTTCAATTTGGCTGAATTTGCTTCAGGAATGATATACTGGGTACCGGACGACCCTGGCGTTTCAGACCCTGAAGTAGAAGGTTGTGCTGAAATTGCTGAGCTAGAGATGAAGGCAGTCTGTAGTGGTGCTCCGGATGTCTTGGCTGAAGGAGTTGCATTGTAGAGTGCAGGATTCTGATCGTAGTTGGCCTTTTGAGCTCTTTACTTCATCCTAAGCTCCTTTTCTCTCAGTTTCAGAATGAAGTCATTTATATCTAACTTCGAGAGCATCCCATTCTGTCTGAGATTTGAAACAAACAAAACCCATTTTTCTGGTAATCCATCAACAAAGTTGGATACCTTATCCTCCATCGACGTAATTACTCCATGAGTGTGCATCTCACTCATCAAGTGGTAGAATCTGTCGATCACATCATCAAGGCCTTCCTTTCCCATTGAAGAGAAGTTGTCAAACTCCTTCTTCAAAATGGCCTTGAGTGAGGCATTTCCATCATACCTCTTCTCCAACGCATCCCACAGTTTCTTCGCTTGAATGTACTCCGAATACTGATGGAAGATATCATTCGGAATAGTCTGAGTGAGCAAAGCATAGACTGTCTTCTCAGCGTTGTATTTTACCTTCTGAGCATCCGACATGCCACTATGTGTAAGTTTGACTCCGTCAGCACCTACAAGCATGCTATACCCTGACTCTATTGCCTCCCACAAATTTGTATCTACTCCATTTAAGTAGATTTCGAAACATTGCTTCCATTGTGGATAGTCATCTAACGTGATAAGCTTCGAGGGTTTATTGTGAATTCCCTTCGTTCTCCAACAGCAGTAGATTCTGAATACGGGTATCTCTACTTGTTGTGTATGCTAAAAACTGGTCCTTCATTTCACTTAACTTTACTGTTTAACAAACTGCTAATGTATGAGAATGAAGATATACGATTGGGCTTATCCGGGCGATTGAACAAGTGCGGATGGTTCAATCATGCGACTGAACAAATGCGGATGAGTTAGTCGTCTGAATGAACTAATGCGGTTGAACAGTCTGAATGAAGTTCTCAGTCGTAAGAATGAGTTCAATCGTGCGGTTGGAGAATGTGAATGAGCTTTGTCGTGCGAGTGAGCTAGTCGTGTGACTGAACTTGCTGAAGTTTGATAATTCGTAGGTTAAACATGTTTTTGCCGCAAAAACTCGAATTTTAGCAAACCCTAATCTCCGTAAGCCGGAAAAACTAAACTTGAAAGTCAAGAAACGTCTAAGACTCCGTTAGACACAAAAATATTGAGTTTTTGATGCAAAAACACAATTTTTGTATCAAAACTATTGAATCAACAAGCAATCAAGAGCCAAAGCTCTGATACCACTTGTTAGGATCTGGTTTTTAAATTAAACACCAACTGATTAACATGTTAAACCAAACCAAATAGTGCGGAATCCTATTTGATTGGTGATCCAATCAGTGAGAACGCACGTAGACACAATAAGGTATTGAATCTAATGTCAAGAATCGATTAGGAATCAATCTACAGCTTTCTATGAACTTGGAGTACGAACTTAGAGACTTCTAGACAGCTAGGGTACGTCTGGAGTCGAAGTGGATTGAATGCTTATGTTTTTCCACGAATTACGTGGTATTTATAGGATAGGGTTGCTCATTCGGGCGACTGAATCATTAGCATGGTTCAGTCGTGCAATTGAGTCATGTGGTTGGTCCATTCACTCGACTGAGTGTTCATTCGTGCGACTAAGCCAATCTCATGTTAAAATCATACGACTGATCCAGTCTCCTGGTTCAGTTGTGCGACTGAGTCATTTGCATGAAGTTGTTCGTGCGTATGGTCCATTAGCATTGGCCATTCGCATGATAACTTCATGTTGTTAAGTTTGAATGTATTAAACATAAAAATGTTATTTATATTAAATCAATCAACCACAAACCTATATAATAAATTCAATATGAGTTAAACAACTCATTAATGAAATATTAAAAAAGAATCACAAACAAATACTCTTATTTCATTAAGTACCCAATATTACATAAGTGCAAGATATTCAAGACATATTACATTGAGATCAGGATCTAGGTACATATATGTATCAACATGAGCAAAGGAAAACGAGTAGCCAAGAACATGTTGGTTATGAGACTAAGGACTTTAGTCCAATTATCTCATCCCCCATTGAATCTTCTGATGAAGAAGAGGGGAATCTGAGACTAAAGGTGCAAAAACTATCAAAAACATGCACCTATTTATTCTCTAAGGTTAGTCACTTGGAATCTCAAGTGACTACCTTACACAATTGGGTCACTGATTAGCAACCTGAGATATCTTATCTAAAAGAGAAACTACCTGGGAGACCTTTAAGAAGAGCTCAACCAGGAACACAAGAACCTGTAGATGTGATTGACCTAACTCCTAGCTCACCTATGCAAATGGAAGATGCTACTAAAAAGGGGGAGAAAGTCATTACAATCATAGAACTAAAAATAGGAGGAAAAGGAAGGGATGACAGTCCAAGTAGTTGTGTGCCATCAGGTATTTTCTTAATATTAACTTGTATTAAGTGCACATGTTATGTGGTTTATGTGCTTTTGGTAGATTTAAATACTGATGTAGTCAGGATAGGTAATGCTTGGCGTATGAAGAGTAAAGTAAGTGGCTAATCACAACTGGTCACTGTAATTAGGGACTTACTATACTTGACATAAACTGTGCTATTCCCTTGAATGACCGTGTTGGTGTTTGAATCTTTCAGTGTGTTAAAGGATGACCGGTGCTAGATCATCTAAAGCTTCGCGTGGTGGGGGTCGTGGTGGAGGTGGTGTTAAACTACGGGCCAAAAAAGGAAGGCCTAGAGCCGAAATGGTGGTTCATGAAGAACCCAAGACCCCTCATCTGGAGGGTGGAGATGAGAGTGCTAATTTGAGAGCCTTAGTAAAGGAGGCTGTTGTTGAAGAAGTGCATCAAGTCATGCAGACGATCTTACCGTCTGTGGTGATTGAAGTGATTAAGGTTGTAAGGGAGGGAGAAAGAAAGGAGAGGAATAGGTCCTCGGGAGGACGAGAGCGACCGGAGACTGAGACGGTTCTCTCCGTTGATGAGGAGGAGGAAGAAGAGCCTATGTAGGAGACGACACGAGGCTGTAACTATGGGGCATTTCAAATATGCAAGCCCCCTACTTTTGATGGTAACGGAACTGTTGTTGCTTCTCACCAGTGGGTGAGGGAAATGGAAATTGTCTTGATATCAAGGAGTGTCGGGAAGACCAAAAGGTGAAGTTTGCTGCCCACTCATTTATGGACTCGGCTCTGTGTTGGTGGGACAACAATGTCAAAGTCGAGGGTAGTTGGGCAATTGGAAGGATGAAGTGGACAGAGCTGATGAAGTTGGTGATCGAGGAGTTCTGTCCTTATAGGGAAATGGATAAGATGGAAAGGGAGTTCCTGCAGCTGGAGGCGGAAACAATGACACATCACCAATACACAATGAAGTTTAATGAGATGGCACGGTTGGTGCCGGATCAGGTGACACCTCTATCATGAAAGATCAAGAGGTATATTCAGGGCTTGCCAGTGGGTATTTGCAAGCATATGATTGCCACCCGATCGAGTACATATAGGTCGGTGGTTGATTTGGAAGGAAAACTGTATGACGAGCAAGAGGTGGTGGTGGATGAGGTGAGCAAGAAAGGTGGTGGAGACTGAAACTGGAATGGGAAACGGTTTGGACGTAGCGAAGCTACTCCAAACAACAAGGTGGCGAGGGTGGGTTACCGCTGTGTGGTCACATCTGGTGTAGGGTTGAATAAATGTGGTAAATGCGGGATGGAACATTCAGGAGAATGCCAATAGGGATCAGACATCTGTTTTAAGTGTGGGAAGCCTGGTCATATGGCAAGAGATTGTAGGGTTGTAAGGTGTTACAACTGTGGGGGAAAGTGGCCACATGAGCAGAGACTGCAAGAAGCCGAGGGCTGAAAGCTCCGGAGTAGGGAAGAAGGCGACCGGGACTGAAGGGTGGAGGGCGAGTGCCAGAGCGTTCACTATGACACAAGAGGAGGCTAGGACGGACCTTGATTTTGTGTCAGGTACGTTTCTAGTAAACAAAACTTTAGCCTCTGTTTTATTTGATTCTGGTGCTAGTAAAAGTTATATTTCTACTGCTTTCTGTGCTAAGCTGCCTGTTAGTAGTAGGAGTATAGGTATGCCCTTTGACGTAGAAACTACCATAGGTAAGTCTACTAGGATTTCAGATGATAAAAGGTTGTGACGTAGAATTAGAAGGTCACAAGTTTCCTGTTAGACCATTTGTGATGACCTTAGGCGGGTTTGACGTAGTCCTAGGAATGGATTGGTTGGCGGACTACGAGGCGAATATCATATGTCGTAGGAAGATGATCAGACTGACAGCTCCTGATGCGAGTTCGGTGATGGTTTATGGTGATCGGGTCACTATTATTCCGAAAGTGATTTCAATGGAGGTGGTGGGAAAGTGCATGACGCGTGGATGTAGTGCCTACTTGGCCTACGTGAAGGATGTGGATACGCCAACACCACAACTATCTGACGTACCGTCTGTGTGTGACTTTCCGGACGTGTTTCCCGAAGAATTACCAAGAGTGCCACCTGATTGCGAGATCAAGTTCTAGATTGACTTGATACCGGGCGCCCAACCTATTGCTAAGGCACCGTATCGGTTGGCTCCGACTAAGATTAAGGAGTTGATGGAGGAACTAAAAGAGTTGCTGGATAAGGGGTTCATTAGACCGAGTATCTCTCCTTGGGGTGCTGCGGTCTTATTTGTGAAGAAGACGGTTGTATGAGGATGTGTATAGACTACCGTGAGCTGAATTAGCTGACAGTGAAGAATCGGTAACCTTACCGAGAATTGATGACCTGTTTGATCATCTTGAAGGTGTTAGTTGGTTCTTGAAGATAGATCTTCAATCTGGTTTTCATCAGCTGAAGGTTAAGGAGCAAGATATCCCTATAACAGCTTTTCATACGCGTTATGGACACTACGAGTTTCTCGTTATGTCTTTTGGTTTGACCAACGCGCCAGCTGCTTTTATGGACTTGTTGAATTGAGTGTGTCGGCCGATGTTGGATAAATCAATGCTTGTTTTTATTGATGATATCCTGATTGATTCAAAGAGCGAGAATGAGCATGCTAGCCATATTCGAGAGGTGTTGGAAACGTTGAGGAGGGAGAAGTTGTATGCCAAGTTCTCTAACTGCGCGTTCTGTTTGCGCGATGTTTAGTTTTTGGGTCATGTAGTAAATCCCGAGGGGATTATGGTGGACCCGACAATGGTGGAGGTGGTGATGCAAAGGAAGTCTCCAAAGGCGCCATCCGAGATTCATAGTTTCTTAGGCTTGGCGGGCTATTACATAAGATTTATTCAAGACTTCTCTAAGATCACTTCTCCACTAACCAAGTTGACCCATAAGAACGTAAAGTTTGTGTGGGGTCAAGCTCAAGAGAAGGCGTATGAGGAGTTAAACATGAGATTATGTTTTGTCGTTACCCGATGGAAGTGAAGATTTGGTGGTTTATTCTGATGCTTCCTACTCGAGGAGTTAAAGATGGAAGTGAAGTTTAATGAGATGGCAAGGCTGGTGCCGGATCAGGTGATGCCTCTAGCAACTCAAGAACATCATCTTCTTCATCTTATACATCTACAACAACTTGTACAAGAAAGGTTGTATCTTTGAACACCCTATGGTTGTCATGTTTTGTTTGATAGCACACCATTTCACTTATGTTTATATGATCCTTATTCTTGGGTTTTGTTTATGTTTTAAATGGTGAAAATTTTCAGATTACTAACCATTTGTTAAACCTATATTCCCCTGCGATTTTTCAAGTTTAAATGGTTAAACTAGCTTGTTTTACATGTGACAAAACCCAACAATAACTGCTTATGCAAAATAATACAACGTTGTTAATAATTATAAAATATCATGTGTTCGCATTACAATACAAAAACATCATTGTTTACAAAATGAATGCCATCCAAAAATGACAAGTAGCTGCCCTATGCCATACCCAACAACATCCACCTGCTAACTTGAAACACATAAAAGTCAGTGATGCTGAGTGAGTTCTAGTTTTATAAAATAAAATACTTTACTTTCGTTTAAAACCATTCCTTTACTTTGCCATGTGATCATACATCGTACGTACAAATAGATAATTTTATTATCATCTTTCATCGTCGTTCTTTATCTTTCCATTCTTTCAATGTATAAGATCATCATCATTTGTTCAAATTCGTTAACATCCTTATTGTACATTTCTTACATCATTATCATTCACTTTTCATTCCAGACACAATGCCATAAGCTATACCCCACACTTAGGCACAAAGCTGGTACTAGGCAGAAGTCTATAAATAGACCCCCATTCATTACGCATGTAGCCTGGCATCGATACCGGGGCAAGCAACAAAGATCCCAAATGTTTGGCACATTGCATGTCACCAGTACTGACCCGAAGTCTATTAATAGACCCCCATTCATTACGCATGTAGCGTGTCACCAGTACCAGGGCAAGCGACAAAGATCCCATACGTTTGGCCAATCACAAAAGACTAGACCCCTGTGTGTATCCTTAAAGGTTAACTAAACCATAAACAGTTGAGCTAACGATATTTTAGTGTTGTGCACCTCATATCATTTGCTTGCAAGCCTTTCATTATTCATTAATGCATGCATTCTAACATTCATTATGTTCCTCTTCTCATTATCTTTCCGCTTTCATTACATAATACTTTACGTTTATTGATATTAATTGTAACACGCAAAGTCACGAAAAATAAACATACATAACAAGGAACATAAACATAAACATAAACATACCCATACATGGCCTCACCATAAACATCACATACCACATCCATCATTATAAAGTCAACTTACATCACCTTCGAGAACATTCGAAGTCAAAGCCTAATACTTTATTTTTTCCAAAATTCAGAAAAATATTCTAAGGCATAGGCACGTGAGTACTATACAAGCACATGGGCACTATTTGGTCGCATGAACCAACACTTAGTCAATTCTGGCAAATTCTAGGTGCATGGGTTCTATTGTAATGGCCCGGTCCTGGGATGCTCATAGCTGGTCAATCGTCACACATCAAACATATGATATACATTAACTTAATTAAAACATCGCAGCGAAATGAATTTATGCCATCATTTCATTTCATATAAATATTCACTTTTACAAAATAATACAACATTCATTACAAAATATCGTTTGTTCGCATTATAATGCAAAAACTTTATCGCAACATAAAATGGATGCCATTCAATATGAGGCAAGTAGCCGCCCGTGTCATCCTCGGCAACCAATCACCTGCCAACTGGAAACACATAAAAGTCAGTGTTGTTGAGTGAATTTTAGTTTTAAAACAAAATATACTTTACTTTCAAAACCATTCTTTACATTCTTACGCGATCAAGTATCATACGTACACATAGATAATATCATTATTATCTTCATCATTCGTTCGTCAGACGTTACTCATTATCATTCATTATCATCATTCATTCCTTTTCTTTCGTATCATTCATTACGTACATACATTATTAATCTTTACTTTCATTCGGACCAATGTCATGTGCTTCACCCCACCGTCATGCATAAAGTGGGTACTGGGCCGAAGTCTATAAATAGACTCCCATACATTATGCCCGGTAGCCTGACTACAGTACCGGGGTAAGCAGCAAGGATCCCATACATATGGTTAATCGTATGGATTAGACCCCAGTGTGCATCCTTCTGGGGTAGCTAACCAACACACCGTTGAGCTAAGACCCTTCATTGAGTGTGGACCTCCATAGATTGCTTGAAAGACTTTTCTTACATTCGTTCGTTCATTAATGCACACATTCATCTTTCTTTACGTTCCACTAAACATTATCATTAACTTCCGCTTTACGTTACATACTAATTTTCATTCATTTCATACTCATAACACGTAAATTACAGATTAATACATAATAGGAAGTAAGATCAACATAACACATTCATACGTAACATCACATAAACATTATATACCCCATCACACATCATCATAAACATCATACATCATCCACTAACATACACATCCGCATGCATGACAATAACAAGTCATCAAAGAACATAACTGACTCTTTGTGGGACAGCGGGGGTTTGGTGGCGGCAACCCCTAACAGTGGGGTCCTAGGGGCAGCAGCCCCTAGTGGGTCCAAGGGGAAACGCCCCTGGCTGGGGTCGGGCTACCAGGTCAACGCGCACAAATTTTATTTTAGAACATTTACATAGAACATTTTGTTATAGTTTTAGTTTGACGAATACATAATTTCGCCGGATGAACACCCAGTTTCGTAGAACGGGTTGAAAATTACGAACCACCCTATTTTTGACCCAAAACTTCAATCTTTTACATCCCAAACCTTGGTTTGTCACCCAATAAGCTATATCTAACTTTCCTACATGTTTTCTTACATAAAAACGTGAGTTTTGGGAGAATCTTTGCCACTTTCAAAAACCCAAGCCCTAGAATCTGGGTTTACATCAAAATGAAAGATCAAATAATGTTTCTTACCTAGATTCTTGTTGTTTGGATGCCCACAAACACCGATCTTCAATCCCGTGATCAACTGAGCCTTGAATCTTCAATTCTCTCCACTTTCTCTCTCTAAACTCTCTCTCTAGAATTTGGGGTGTTGAGTTGCAAATCAAAGTTTGCTCAAGCTGATTTGTTTATATACACCGGGCGTTCTCGGGACCTTAAACTCGCCAAACATATAACCCGCGAGGTCTACCTGGTCCATAATCCATTACCCGTTTATTTTCTTTAAATAGTCCGGACTAGGCCTATTATTATTAATTGGCTCGTTTCGACTTTATTCCGGGCATTACAAGTTCACCCCCTTATTTAGGTTTCATCCTTGAAACTTGTTAGTCGTTGAATAGTTAAGGGTAATGCTACCTCATCTCATCCTTTACTTCTCAAGTGGACTCTGATCCCTTCTTGTGCTTCCACTATACACGCACCAAGGGAACCACATTATTCCTTAGCCTCTTCTCTTTACGATCGATAATCGCAACTGGTTGCTCCATATAATTGAGCCGTTCATCCACTTCAATATCCTCAGCGGCACCACCATATCCTCCTCGGCTAAGCACTTTCTTAAGTGAGATACATGGAATGTTGGATGAATTCCACTTAACTCTTTGGGAAACTCCAATCTATAGGCCACCTCTCCTACTCGAGCAATGATTCGGAAAGGCCCTATGTATCTCGGGCTCAACTTGCCTCGCTTCCTAAACCGAATGATTCCCTTCTAAGGTGAGACCTTTTACTTAACCCTATCACCCACCTGGAACTCAATCGGTCTGCGTCGTTTATCAGCATCCAACTTTTGCCTCTATCACCTCTATACTCCACAACTCTTTCTGACCAATATCACCCCAACAGACGGGTGTTCTACATCATCTACCATATAGCATCTCATAAGGGGGCATACCAATGCTGGCATAATAACTATTGTTATATGAGAACTCAACTAACGGTAACTGGTCATCCCAACTTGCTCCAAAATCAATGACGCATGCACGAAACATATCTACTAGCGTCTGAATCGTCCTCTCCGACTGACCATCCGTCTGAGGATGATAAGTAATGCTAATATGTAACCTCGTCCCCATCGCATCATGAAATTTCTTCCAAAATTTAGATGTAAACCAGGTGTCACAATTAGACACAATAGAAATTCACACACCATGACGAGTCACAATCTCCTTGATGAATAGATCCGCTAACCTCTTAGATAAATATGTCTTGTGGATGGGTAGGAAGTGAGCACTCTTCGTAAAATGATCAACTATCACCCATATAACATCGTACCCTCACACGATGCATGGTAACTTCATAATAAAGTCTATGGTGATATGCTCCTACTTCCACTTTGGTATATCCAACTGTTGGATCTTCCCATACGGCTTCTAGTACTCGTCCTTCACTTGTAAACAAGTAAGACACTTACTCACATACTCCACGACATCGTACTTCATACTTGGCCACCAACAATCTTTCTTCATGTCTTGGTACATCTTCATAGCACCGGGATGAGTAAAGTATCGAGTCTTATGAGTTTCATCCATAATATTCACATGTAGATCCCCAAAACATGGAATCCACATCCGTCCGAATCGGGTCCTAACACCGAGTGTGTTTTAAACCTAACTCCGCGACCTAACCTCTCATTCTTTCAGAGTTAAGATGATCTTCCTTTAACTCATCTTGAAACTCCTTGACCTACTCCATCAAATCAAAGGTCATGACCAACTGGTAAGACTTCACCCGAATTGGCTCGGGTCTCTCCTTTCGGCTAAGGGCATCCCCACCACCTTGGCTTTGCCCAGATGGTAATGGATCTCCCAATCATAATCCTTGATGAGCTCCAACCATCCCTCTGCCTCATGTTCAAATCTTTCTGCTCGAAGAAGTACTTCAAGCTCTTATGGTCAGTGAATATGGTGCACTTGGTCCCGTATAAGTAGTGCCTCCATATCTTTAACGTAAAGACCATGACTGCTAGCTCCAAGTCATGAGTGGGATCATTGACCTCATGAACTTTCAACTGTTAGGATGCATAGGCTATAACCTTTCCTCTCTTCATCAACACACATCCCAATCCCGAGTAGGAAGCATCGGAATAAACCACCAAATCTTCGCTTCCATCGGGTAATGACAAGACAGGTGCTTGAGTTAAACTCGCCTTTAACACCTCAAATGCCTTCTCCTAATCATGACCCCATACAAACTTCACATCTTTGCGGGTCAACATGGTTAGTGGAGAAGCTATCTTAGGGAAGTCTTGGATGAATCTACTATAATAGCTCACCAAACCCAAGAAACTACTGATCTCGTATGGCGTCTTTGGTGACTTCCATTGCATTACCACCTCCACCATTACCGGGTCCACCATAATTCCTTCGGGATACACTATATGACCCAAAAACTGAACCTCGCGCAACCAAAATGCACACTTGGAGTATTTAGCATACAACTTCTTCCTTCTCAACGTCTCCAATACCTCTCGAATATGATCGGCATGCTCCTCCTCGCTCTTCGAATAAATCAGGATATCATCAATAAACACAATCACTGAATTTATCTAACATTGGCCGACACACTCGATTCATCAAGTCCATAAAAGCAGCTGGCGCGTTGGTCAATCCAAAAGACATATCAAGAAATTGTAGTGTCCAACACACGTGCGAAAAGCTGTTTAAGGAATATCTTGCTCCTTAACCTTCAGCTGATGGTAGCCAGATCGAAGATCTATCCTCGAGAACCAACTAACACCTTGGAGCTGATCAAACAGGTCATCAATCCTCGGCAATGGATATCGATTCTTCACTGTTAACTTGTTTTAACTCCCGGTAATCAATACACATCCTCATACTACCGTCCTTCTTTTTCACGAATAAGACCGGAGCACCCAAAGGAGAAATACTCGGTCGAATGAACCCTTTGTCAAGCAACTCCTGTAGTTGCTCCATCAGTTCCTTCATCTCATTCGAAGCCAACCAATACGGCGCCTTAGCAACAGGTTGGGCACCCGGTATCAAGTCAATCTAGAACTCAGTCTTGCGGTCTCGTGGCACTCCTGGTAAGTCTTCAGGAAACACATCCAGAAAGTCACATAAAACTGGTACATCAGACAGTTGTGGTGTTTGCGGAACCACATCCTTTATGTAGGAAATGTAGGCACTACACCCATGCCTCATGCACTTTCCCGCCACTGCCATCGAAATCACATTTGGGATAGTCGTAATACGATCACCGTAAATTGTCACCAAATTCCCATCAGGCGCTATCAGTCTAACCATCTTCTTGCGACATACGATTTTATCCTCGTAATTCGCCAACCAATCCATTCCTAGGACTACATTGAAACCGCCTAAGGTCATCATGAACGGTCTAACAGGAAAGTTATGACCTTCTAGTTTTATATCACAACCTTCTATCATCTCAGAAATCCTGGTAGACTTACCTATGGCAGTTTCTACATAAAAGGGTTCATCAATACTTCTACTCCTAATGGGCAACTTAGCACAAAAGGTAGTATAAATGAAACTCCTACTAGCACCGGAATCAAATAACACAAATTCAAAATTTGGTTTACTAGAAACATACCTGACACCACATCGGGGTCCGTCCTAGCCTCCTCTTGAGTCATTGTGAAAGCTTGGGCGCTCACCTTCTGTCGTTCAGTCCCAACAATAATCTTCTTTGCACCAGAACTCTCTGCCCTCAGTTTATTGCAGTCCCCGCTCATGTGACCCTCTCCACCATAGTTAAAACATCTGGCCACACGACAATCCTTTGCTATATGCCCCGTCCTCCCACACATGAAGCATAAATTTGATCCCAACCTACCTTCTCCAATATGCTCTTTTCAAAATTTTCCACACCTCTTCGTCCCCGCACCAGATGCGACCACACGGCGGTCATCCACCTGTGCACTCTTGTTGCTCGTCGGGGCACCACCCCGACCAAACCTCTTCCTATTCTAGTTCCAGTCACCCCCACTTCATATACCTGGTCATCGTCTGTTCCGGCCATAAGAGCTTGAGCAGGAGTCACATCCTGTACCATGAAGCTCCAATCAACTTCTTGAGCCATTGTAGCTGTTTCAGTTGACTTCTCAACGGGCTTTGAGGTTGAGGGATGTGTGGAGGCCTGTGGGGTTCTCGAATTGGTCTTGGGAGCCTTGTATTCCCTTGCAAAGTGACCTAGTTGGTTACAGTTATAACACTTTGCCTTGGTCTTGTCAAACCCAAACTTGTTGGCAGTTGGGTTTTGAGGGAAATGCCTTCCAGTTCTCTTAAAGAACTTCTTCGCTCTATAAGTTAAAAGAGCCATCTGTTGGACAATGTCCACGTACTCTACATCGTCTGGACTGAAACACTCAAGATCATCAAAGCAGTATTGAAAATC
>BJCM01172369.1:0-15781 GCA_018326385.1 Flaveria bidentis
AACTACACTTCTCCTCGGGTGCAACAGCCCTATTCAGGCGTATGGACACCCTTCAGTCGCATGGCCTCCATGCGACTGAACATCATGCGAATGAACCAATGCGGATGAACACTCATGCGAATGAACACCCAATCGTGTGAATGGACTAATGTGAATGGACCTCATGCGAATGGGAGTAATACGGATGAGCTCTTATGCGATTGGACCTTCAACCGCATGACCTCCATGCGACTGACCCTTCAATCATGCGAATGGACCTTCAATCGTGCGAATGGACCTTCAATCGTGCGAATGGACCCCAATCGCACCCCCATTCGGCCCTATGGCCTTCATTCGGTCTCCAGTAAAAGTGGGGTCCTACCACAACACCATTCAAGCACACACAAGGCCAGAAACAAACTCTAAACGCATCACACGCAACACACCCAAATGGGTCAAACACATAGACATACAAAAACGGGTTTTCTATGCTTTCCAGTCCCAAAATCGTTTGAAAACAAGTAAAAGTGGGGTCCTAGAACTCACACAAACGATACCAAGAAGTAGAGCTTCGGTTTGACTTGCTACACGACGTTTTTCCCCGCTTGAATCTACCCGAACCAACCTTTTCTCCCTTTTTCTCTTCTTTCTCTCTTCCCCTATTTCCTTTGGCTGAAAAATTGGTGTGGGGAGAGGGTAAGGGCTGCCCTCTCCCTTTATTTACCCCCACTCACCGTCTTTATTTCGTTGGCGAGTTTGGTCCCTCGACTTAGGACTTTAATTCTTTTCTTCTTTTGTCGGCTTCAAAATAAATAAATAACTGGGTGTTACACACTGCAACCAGGAAGCTCAGTGAAAAGGCCTGGATGAAAGACTATCTTCGAGCTCATGGCTTCCCTGGAAGGCAGGTGGGTCCCATGTCAGAGAAGACACTCCAACGGATTGTCAACGAAATCAAGGCTGACATCCGATTGGGAAAGAGAAAAGAGATGTACAGAAGGGTAAAGGGGATGACCTTCACTAAAACCGCTCAACCACAACCTGAACCCTCATCCTTACCTTTCACCATCAAAACCGAACCTTTCACCCCTGAACCCACGTCTTTACCCACATCCACTTCATCACCCCCAACCTCCTAAACTCCCCATCCTTCAACCAAAAACACTTTCCAGAACCTATGAACCACAACCTACCCAACTACCATCCAAACCATCCCCTCAGCCTTCTCAACATCTCTCTCTTGAGGAGTTCAAGGCAATCAAGACGAAGCTCGCTAACTGCACAACTTTGAGTGAAGTCTCATGTGAGGAAGACTCTGTCAATATCACCTATGTTGATGGATCTTCATGTTCTCTCACAAGAGATCAATTCCTTGATTTGCCTAGAGGAACATTGGACCAGGCTGTTAGGCTTCTAGGCATCAACTCAGATTCATTAAATGATGAAGAGAAGAAAATTAGAAGGAAACTACTGACTCTACTGGATACAAAGAAAGAGGACAAGATTCCTAGTCAGTCTCTTATGCCTAGAAAGAGAATAATCCAGTGGAGGTTCGATGAAACTTCTCACAACTTTGTTGTGGAAAGGGAGAATGGTGAAGTCAATAGACTTAATGCAACCTCTCTATTACATTCTAGCAGATTTGATATTGCTGAGTTAGCAAAGAAGCCATTCTCCAACCCCTCCAACTCTAAAACTGCTGCATTCATTAGAAATCATCTCAGCAGTCTTCATCTAGCTGAGCTAACTACAAAAGCCAAGATTGAAGAAGAGTTGAAGTTGAGAAGACAAGAAGACAAGGAAAGATCTTCTATGAAGGACGCTGCCTTTCTACAGATGGTGGAGGGTCCCGAATTGGAACCTAGAGTTAGATGGGAATATGATTACAGTTCCCAACAACTAAGTCTTTTTAGAGGGCAACAACAAAGGGTACATATCATCCAAGGTGACAGACTGGACATCCTGTCTACCAAGCATTTGTACAAACTTCTCAGCACCACATCAGGGAAGAACAAGGAAACAAATAAATATCTACTCTCCTTGGTGCTGAAAGTTTTGAGAAGTAGAGACAAGTAAGGTTTTGGTAGCATCAGCCTAGGGGGAGTTTGTTGGATCAAGAAGAAGGTTGGTGCAACCAAAACCAAATCACTTAGAAAAATTTTGTTGCTACATGCAAAGGTTTCCGAAGCTTAGCATGGAACTTCCGAAGGTTGTAGAGTTCTTCCGAAGACAAAGTAAAAGATCAACTTCCAAAGATAGAACTCTACTTTCGAAGTCAAGAGCATGCTTCCGAAGATCAAGTCTTAGAAGAACAATCAGAAGACTACTTCCGAAGTATGAAGAAAAGAAGTTCCCAAGCCTTAAAAGAAGCAGTCTCTTCCGAATTATAAGTGGCTTCAGAAGTACTTGTTCTGACTGCAGGTAGTATTATTTGAGTTGAGAAGCAATATATAAAAGTACCTTGAAAATTTTTTCTTGTGTTCCTTATTACTTGCTATATTGTGATCAACTCTTATTGACTCTATCTTTGTCTGAGTGTTGTTTCAAGTGAGTTTGAGAGAAACGCTAAGTGTTAAGTGACTTTAACCGATCCTACAGTAATCATGCATAATAATAAGGAACATCAACATACACAGTCAACATCATCATACATGGCATCATCATACATATATAACATACATCAAGCACAATCATACAACATCATCATCCATGCCCAACATAACCTCTATGGCCTCAAAAGTCATCTTAGATGAACTCTCGGGAATCTTCCACGTCAAAATTTACATCTGCACTTTCCCCCGAAAGTCAGTAAATAAACTATATTCCCTCGGGTACACAAGCCCTACTTGGGCGTATGGGCACCCTCAGTCACATGGCCTCCCAGGCGACTGAACACTTTGGTGAATGGACATCAGGCGAATGAACCCTATGCGACTAGACATATGTGGATGGACACCATGGGCGACTGAACCCAATGCGGATGAGTACCCAGGCGTATGAACCCTCAGTCGCACGACTCACATGTGAATGAATCTAATGCGGATGAATTTCATGCGAATGGACCTAATGCGGATGGATCTAGGCGTATGGACCTCAGTCGCATGACCCCATGCGAATGAACCTTAGTCGCACGACTCACAAGCGTATGGGTTCTAGTCGCACGACTCACATGCGAATGAAACTTAGTCGTATGCCATTCGGTCGCCTAGCCCTAGCTGATGCAGAATGCAGTTCATCCCGAATCCAATCTACGATTTTCGGCCTCCAAGCCCTCCCAAACTCGTTCTAAGCCCAAATCAACCATCCTAAACCTTAGAAACACATACCCCAACACCATTCAAGCACACACGAGCCTGAAAACAAACTCCACTCATATCACACATAAACGCTTACACACGAGCTCAACACACACACTTCAAAAACAGGTTTCACTATGTGTTCCAGCCCCAAATCAGTTGAAAACGTGTAAAAGAGGGGTCCTAGAACTCACACAAACAACACCGTCGAGTAGAGCTTCAATCCAACCCACCACACTTCAACTTTCATGCTCGAATCCACGAAAACCAAGCTTGAAACCCCTTTTTCTCCCTCTCTTCTCTCTATGGCTGAATTTTGTGAGTGTGGGGTGGGTTGCCCTCCCCTCTTAATCCCCCACTCTTCCAAACTTTCTCCCTTTTTGGCAAGTTTGGTCCCTCGACTGTGGACTTTTTTTCCTTTTCTTCTTTCGTCGGCTTCAAATAAAATATTTAGGTGTTACATGTTGCTTCCCTTTCAGGCATGCAACGTAATGATCATCACTTGTAAACTCTTTCTTTGGCATTCCAGTTACCAAGTCATTTTTAATCAATTTATTCATGTTCTTACAAAATATCACACCCTCACTAGTAGCGAAAACACAAGGATGTGATGGACGATATCGTCTTAATACATTGGGGCCTAAGAGAATCTCTAAAGGAAATCTAGGTTAATAGATCATGATGTCGCCCGACATAAAGAACAAGTGTCAAGAACATTCAATACCATATGTTATTTCGTATATGCACAAATAAGCCAAAAGTTCCAAACCATAATAACTAGTACTAGATAAATCAAATTCAAATATAAATCAAACAATACCATAATGTCCAAAACTAATGTTCCAATGTCTAGTGCTCTTGAAGGAGCAGTTTTGTCTAAAGTGCATTGTGCAAGTACGTAAGCGCCGTTACCTGAAAAGACATGCTTTAAAAAGTCAACATTGTTAGTGAGTTCATAGGTTTAAAAGTACAAATCTTTTGTCGTGGGAGTCATGTACAAAAGATATGTGTGTACGAGAGCATAAAAGTCATAAAAACCAACATAAGTTCATGACCGGTCCAAATAAGCAGATTATATTCACCCAAGGGCACACACATGCCACCTCAGTCTTAGCTAGCATATTAACAACAAGGGTGGGGTGTCAACCCATTAGTACTAACAATACCTTTTCATGATAGTCAAGTACAAGTCCAAAATAAGCCCAAATCATAAAAGACAGTCCATTTGGAATTATTATGACCAAGTTATGACATGTAAAAAATGCCCTGTTTTTTTGACAACAAACTGTCTAGTTCATTAGTCTTGTTCTGTTGCATCCTAAACCTCCGTATTTAACCCTTATTGACCTGAGTACTTGAAAAAAGTTTATTCCATGTTATAATTGAACAAAATTTGAATCAAACACTTGGGTTAATCCAATTTTCAGTCCCAAATTAGTTAGTTAGGTTTTAGTCTTCATGTTCATAATATTAATTAATCGATACATAGTTTTCATTGTCCAACGCTCTATCAATTCAAGAAACATAATTAATGATTTAAAAAATAGTGTATAATACCAATATTTCCATTTTGATCAAGTCACACAAGATTATAAGCCAATTTTGATAGATTTAAGAATAGACTATGAATTAGGTTTTACTGGTAAGAGAGTCCAATACATGTAATACCTAGATCTTCACGATCCAACATCCAAAACATGGAATAAAAGAATATTAGATGATGATTTTTTGTTTAATTGATGAGTATTATCTATATCAAGATTGAACAATGAATAAAATCATTAAACAATGATTTATCTTATAGGAAGATTAGAAGATGAACAAGGCTTGCTTAGAGCACGATCTTGAATGTCTTGATTATTTCAAAAATCAATGGAATGATAGAATAATGTTAATTTTAGATGATGGTGATGAAGAACAAGAGGGAATTTTGTTATGGGGGCTAGGGTTTACAACTTGAGAGTGAGGAAAAAGTGAGGAAACAAGGGGGAATTACCCTTTGTCTTTGGATCTTGGCCGCAACAAGGGAGGGGCAAGGCCCTTCGGGGCCTTGGATATTATATTCCCTTTGAATTGAATAATTTATTAATTTGAAATAATTTAAGTTTGTTTAGTAGACTTCAAGAAAAGTCCACAAATTCCTAGTTTTGTTGGGTTTTAACGTAAATTTTGGTGTTTTTCCTTTTGAAAATCCTTGATTAGACTCAATGCAGGGGTTATGGTATGATGGAAAGCCAAATGGTCATCTTTCTCACAAAACCTAAGGCCTAATACTATAATGTAAGACCATTAAGCGAAATTTAGATCAACATTGAAACAGACAATCAATTAAGACCACGTACAAATCAATCAAAATCAAAAACAAAAGTCAAAGGTTAACAAATCTGTTTTGGTGATGGATGTCATAGTATCCCCAGTGAGAGAATTTCATCTTGAAATTCAGATGGAGTTATCAACTGCATTGCCATCCGCGAACTGGTGAGGGTACTTAGTCCACATTCCTTCTTCTCGTTCCAAGGTAAATTCAGGACCCCTCTTCGAGTTCCATCTTACCACTACAATCGGGATCTTGCTACACTTCAGTATCTTTATCTTCCTGTCCATGATCTCCACTAGTTCTTCGACAAATCAAAGTTTGTCATCCACTTGAATTTTTCGAGTGGCACATGTAACGTCTCATTAGCAATACACTTTGAGGTTTAACACATGGAACGTGTCATGCACCCTTCTCAGTTCTTGCTATAACTCACCAATCTATAGACCAAATCTGATCGGTTATCTTAACTGTACATACCAATCTAGGTGCTAATTTGCTCTGTTTGTCAAAGCAGACAATGCCTTTCTAAGGAAGCAACTCGTATCCAGCTTATAAGCTAAGGTCTCTTGAAATGAATTTTTAGGTCTACAACCTATTTTTTGATATCTCCAGAGTATGGTTGTTTTCATTACCTAATGTTAGTTCCCTGTCTGGTTCTGATTTCACATTCAAGTTATCATTAGTGTTTATATATAGAGTGTACCATAGCTAACCTACCATACTGCTAACACCTTAATAGTGTATCAATCACCAACCATAACTAATTTCCAATTTGCTAATGTTTTAGGGCATGATCCTAAATCAAGGCTTCCTTTGATTGTTAATATAAATTTCTAATGATCTTGAGCTTCCTTTAGTATGTCCTTAATCCAAAAGCCCTAATGATTCGTCTCTTGAATGATTTACGGTCCATCCATCTAACTTTACCTGACTTCTTCCTATTACATCGATGGACGACACTAGCATCTGTATATTGCCTCGAATGGTGCTAAACTAATACCCCCATGGTAGTTATTGTTATAAGGAAGCTCAACCAATAATAAGTTAATGTCATAACTACCCCAGAGTCAATGACACAAGACCTTAACATACCCTATGATGTCTTAATAGTTAACTCACTCACATCGTTAGTATTAGCGTAATAAGTTGTACTCCCATCCGGATGTGTCCCCAACACCTTCTAAATCTATGTTATAATCATGGCATGAAATGACTATCATAATTGGATATTATCGACATAGGTACTCTATGTCTATCCACAACTTCACGAACATAAATCCTTGCTAGGTTTTCCATAATGTAGTCCTCACAAATAATTAGGATATGGGCAGATTTGGTCATTTTATCCACGTCAACCCACATCGAATTGAGCTCACTACTACTTTATTATCTTTGTGATGAAGTCCACAATAACTTTTTTCCACTTCTAATCTAGAATCTCAAGCTATTGCAACAGGCTAGGTGGCTTTTGATGCCCCTCTTTGACCTTTAAACAAGTCAAAAACTTGCACACATACTCCGCTATGTCCCTTTTCATTATACACCACCAATTCAAGTCCTTACAATCATTGTATCTCTTGTTATCACCATGAGGAATAGTATACTTAAAATTGTGTGCTTTATCAAACAACACCGTCTGCACATCCCCATAAATAAAACCCAAATTTGATCATTAAGTACAATCCTCCATCGTTCTTTTGTAAAAAGTTTTCTTTTTTGTGCAGCGGCCTCTTTTTCTTTTGTTGGACTGACGGATAGATCTTCACTGGGTTGAATAGTATGATTGGCTTTGGAGTAACTACACATGTTTGCTGTGTAGTACCACTCGATCATACCAAGGTAGCTATGGTATATAATTCAAACATTAATGGATCCACGTAAATTACATACCATGACGTGGAGAATATCAGACCAGAAGTTGTTTCATGAAACCTTTTCAAACCCACCCCCTATATACATGCATATAGAGCTTAAACTTATCGACTTTTCGTTTATGTTGCAGCCGTGCCGGAACCATTCATTCACCACCAACCTTAAAGAATGAGAAGAACATCAAAAAAACAACCTCATAAAACACAAATGTATAATAATTAGGGTCTGCCATGACAAAATCATAATTATCCAACGAGCGTAGAAAATGTACTGCATCTGCTATTGATGTAATTCCTTTGCTCAATTTAGTTTTCATCTGTAAGGAATTCGAATGAGCAAAAAATGGAACTAACAATATACACTATAATGAATTTATATTAATGTTATATACCAAAACATTAGATATATGTAGACCACACCTGAGCTTTTGACTTAAAGCGCACCTGCACCATGACATGATAATGATTGTTCGCACCCGACATGACAAAATAACATATTACAACAGCATGATATACAAAATTGAAATTGTTTTATGCTAACTACACCTCTTACATAGGACTTTGGACATGAGATGAAGTTGTGAAGGATCTTTCCATTGAAACCTCACTTGGCCTTTGATCTATGTACAAATTGAAAGAGCAAAATAGTAGGTGAAGCCTACTTTTATAAATGGCAGCTTACGGTTACAAGGATAACTGCAACCCCACATTGCACATACTGCTAATATCTAGGGTATCGACTAACTTCGCCCCCAAATATCACAGGCCTTAGAAAACCACCCTGCAACCGCTAAAAATGTAGAGTTTAAAGGTCAAAATTGCGTTTAGTATAATCTGACGACTAAGATTGATATTACTGGCGGTTACACTGACCGCTGGTAATACAATATATAATTTTTGGATTTTTTAAAAGAAACGAACAGAAAACATATTCATGATAATCAAGATGGTATGATATTTATTTACAATATATACTTAGTATGTTTTTCTTTAACATTATAGTAAGAGTTGTTTTAAATGTTTCTTGTTATTCTTATAACATACTTCTAAAAGAGAAAGTGGCATTAAGATTTGTAAAATGAGGGATAATAATTTCACCATAAATGTTGTTAAACAATTATTCTCCAATGCAAAACAAGATGATAGTTATTCTGAAATTTCGTGGAATAGTTGCATGCCGGGTAAAATTATTATTTTCTTATGGAAGGCGAAAATGGATAGGGTTCTTAGTTATATGCTTTGAAACAAAGAAATGTAAACCTTGGCTTCTTGATATGTAAGGTGTGTGGAGAATTGGATTAGAGTGGTCCATTTATTCATCTCATGCCCAGTTGACAACCACATTTGGGATTTAATCTCTCAATGGTGTAAACTCCTGGTCATTTATGCATTTACTTATAGAGACCTAATGGATTTACATAAGAAGGTAACAAATGATGTAATCAAGTAGAAGGCAACCCATGCAGTAGTGCTTACTACATGTTGGTGCATGCGGAAAGCAAGAAATGAGGCTATTTTCAATTAGATGAGCATCTCTCCAATAACATTTTTGGTGATATTAAGGCACTAGTAACCCTTGAGTAGAGGAGCAGAATGGGCAAAAAGTTCTTCGGAGGGTCTTCTATATGCTTTCTTGATATGGGTTAATTTTGTGTATTTGAGAGATTTAATGTTGTTGTTGTTCCACTTGATTCTCTTTTATATTCCTTCGGCTTTTTAGCTTGTTATTTCGTTTCTTAATGAATTTTCCGTTAAAAAAAAGCTATTCAATAGTTGCAAATTGTAAGTGGAACAACCACCATAGTGTGCCATACGATATGTAAATCATTTTCCCTTAATTATTACGTTATAATTGTTCGCTTAAACCAATTTGACGTTTTCATCTTTAATATATTACACATGGACGAATAAAATACAATGGATGCAACATTTGGCTTTAAATTTTAGATCATCCGCATGAATTGCTATTTGGTTATATTTAGATACCAATAATTGCCAATGGAATCTACAGTGTTTTACAAGTTGAAATGCATGGTTTATGACTAACAAATCCTTAACAAGTAGAAATTATTAAAGAGAAGGGGGTGTTTGTATCTAACTCTAATCAAGTTTAGGCTACCACAGATTGATTCGTTCACTCTCCTTTAGCATCACTACTGTTGGTTCTCTTTTCTTTAGTGTTCTACATACCACCATTGTTTTCTTCTTCTAGGTTAGTTTCTTGAGCTTTTCCTTTATTTCTTCTCATGTTGCTCTCTCTTTTTGAAAGTACAACATGTGATTCCGGTGGCTTGGTGACAGAAAACCATAGATCTAGTGATTGTACTACTAAACTGCCGAGATAAAGGGGTTAAGTGGTCCGAAGGGGTGACAACACACAAATGGAGGTGAGAGTGGTTGTCTAGGATTTTGGTTGAAATTCATTTTCTTGTCTGATTCCACCACATCTTCTCACCTTCTTCGATTCTTGCTGAAATGCTATGAATAATTAAAATCACGGCCTCTTATATTGTTTTTCAAAGTTTGCGTTCATATTTAAAACTTTGGTCACTATTAGTTATGATGCAGCTACAAGTCTCTAAAAAACCTAAAAGATGAGATATTGAATCACCACGTTGATTTCAAACATATGGTTTTTGGTTCAGTTTTGCGGTGCATTCTTTCAATTTGCTCTTGATTTTCCTTGTTTTAATTAATAATTACACTATATTAAATGTTTATATTTGATTACGGTTATATGATAAGTAGTTATTTTTTTGAACAACTCCTAGATTAACTCAGATAGAACAAGCAACACGTAGATAATCTAAAAGATGCCCTCATCAAGACTCGAACTTACAACCTTTAATTGAGGTGAACACACCAATCTAACTCCTTCCTAATTACCACTACACCCAACCCCTCACCCACATATGATTATTATTTTGATCACTAGCTTCACTCTATCCTTTAAAATTAAAATGTAAAGTAAAAGGCCGGTCTTGAGAATGTCCAAGGGGCCTTGGGCCTAGGGCAAGAACAGAAACGAGCCACTATAATATGACATATAAAAAAAATCTAAACCGAATAACTTGTATATAAAAAATTATATTACGTGATAATTGGGTTAAATTAATTAAATATATATATATAAACTCTAAGCTAAGGTTTAATAGACTAAAAATATTTAAAATATTATAGGGTTTGTTTATGAGTTTATTAATAGTTAGAGTTTTTTTCTTAATAATACATGTATATATATTTACAATATAAAAAATTTAGAAATTTCAGGCCTCCAAAGTACATGTATATATATATATACACATATATATATATATATATATAAATATATATATATATATATAAATATATATATATATGTGTGTGTATATGTATATATATGTATATGTATATATATGTATATATATGTATATATATATGTGTGTGTGTGCGCGCGCGCGCCTAGGTTTGAATGAGTTATTTTAAAGATACGGTTTGTGTTATGGGTGTTCATTTTCGGATATTTCGGATTCGGATATTTTTGAACACCCCTAGTTTGTGTTGTCAATATATTGAGTAAATTACCTTTTTAATACCTGTGATTTGACGAAAATTATATTTTCAATCTAATAGTTTATTTATTATACTAACAATACAATAAGTTTGAGGCATGCTTTCAATTAACCCACATCACTATCAACATTTGTAAAAATTCTGTTAAGTTAAGATAAAAAGACAATAATATTCGTAATATTTAAAAAATCAACATTAAAATAGTAAAATATCTCACCCACTCTCTCTCCCTATGTTTCACCGCCATCATCTTCGTCTTATCCTCATCATCATCATCATGATACCATCCTCATCACTATCCACCAACACCACCTTAAAACCGAGCACCCTACCCTACCCCTATATATTTCTTCTCTTTCTCTTCCTCTATGCCAATAGTAACACTATTGCCACCATTAACGCTCGCAACTGTAACCACCCACCAGTACCACCATTAGTTACCCCGCTCACCAGAATCGCTCAACCCCTTACTACTCGTTCAGTTGTTTGATTTGGGGGTTTAAAATACAAAGCCTTAATGTTGAAGATCTTTCAAAGGTTGAAGATGGTGTAGGTTAAAGATGGTTTGATGATGGTGGCTGTGGTGGGGATTTGTAACACCCGGATATTTTCTTTGAAGCCGACAAATGAAGAAAAAGAAACAAAGTCCAAAGTCGAGGGACCAAACTCGCCAACGAGAGAAAATTTGGGTATGTAGTGATATTTGTAGGTAGAGGGCAGCCATTACCCTCTCCCCACACTCACATTTTCAGCAAACAAAAGAAGAGAAGAGAGAAAGAAGAGAAAGGAAGAAAAGTTGGTTCGGGTGGCTTCAAGAAAGAAAAATCATCATGTAGCGAGTCAAAACAAAGCTCTTCTCGTTGTGGTAGTTTGTGTGAGTTCTAGGACCCCTCTGTTAAACGTTTTTGGTCGGTTTTGGGGCTGGAACACATCTGAAAATCGGGTTTTCGAAGAGTGTGTGTGTGTTGACCCGTTTGTGTATGTGTGTGTATGTGTATGATTCGTTTGAGCCTTGCTTTTGAGTTTGTATGTGCTTGATGAGTGTTGTGGTATGCATTCCTAAGGTTTAGGATGGTTGATTTGGGTTTAGAATGGGTTTGGATGAGCTTGGAGGTCGAAAATGGCAGATTGGGTTCGGGATGAACTACATTCTGCATAAGCTAGGGCTATGCGACCAAAAGGAGGCCATACGGCCGAATGAGGTGCGATTGAGGTTCATTAGCCCGATTGACGTTCATCCGCATGATTGAGGATTCATTCGTACGATTGGAGGGCCAGTTGCATGGGGAGTCATGCGACTGAGGGTCCAGTCGCATAAGTGCTCATCCGCATTAGTTTCGTTCGTATGGGTGTTCATCCGCATTGAGTCCATCCGCATGAGGTCATTTGCATGGATGTACATCCGCATTGGTGTTCATCCGTATGAGATCCATTTGCACGATTGGGTGTTCATTCGCATGGGTGTTCATCGGCAATGGTCCATTCGCGTGATGTTTAGTCGCCTGGAGGCCATGCGACTGAAGGGTGCCCATACGCCCAAATAGGACTGTTGTACCCGAGGAAAAGCATGGTTTAATGACTGACTTTCGGGGGAAAGTGTAGATGTAAAGTTTTGACGTGATAGTTCCCGTAAGTTCATGTAAGATGACTTTTGAGGTCATAGAGGTTATGTTAGGCATGATGATGATGTTGTATGTTTATGCATGATGTATGTTATGTATGGTGTTGCCCTGTATGATGATGATGACTGTGTATGTTAATGTTCCTTATTATGATGTATGTTTATCTTTCCGTGACTTTACGATGAATGTTAATGAATGAGATGAAGTATTATGGAACGTAAAGTTAAAGATAATGAGAAGAGGAACTTGATGAATGCATGCAATAATGAATGATGAGAGTAATTAAAGTCTTGCAATCATTGTATGTCGGGACACGCCATTAAAAGGTGTTAGCCCAACGGTGTGCGGGTTCGCTACCCCGGGAGGATGCACATCGGGGTCCTTCTTTGTGATTGACCATTTGTATGGAAACATTGTTGCTTGCCTTAGGTACTGTGGCTAGAGGTGTTGGGCACCGTGAATGAAGGTCTATGATAGGCTTAGGTCCAGTACCATGAGCATGAAGGGCATAGCACATGACAATGGTATACCTGAACTTTACCTTAGGTACCGTGGCCAGAGGTGTTGGGCACCGTGAATGAAGGTCTATGATAGGTTTAGGCCCAATATCATGAGCATGAAGGGTAAAGTTCATGGTTTTGAAGAAAGGAAAAAGATGTAATGATGGACGAATGAATGAAAGTAAGAATGAATGAATGAACGGAAGTCAATGAACGATGAAGATAATAACTATTATCTAGGTGTACGTATGATGTATGATCACATGAAAGTAATAAATGGTTTTGATGAAAGAAAAGTATGTTCTATTATAAAACTAGAACTCACTCAGCAACACTGACTTTTATGTGTTTCCAGTTGGCAGGTAATGATTGCTGAGGATGGCATGGGGGCGGCTACTCGGCATTTGAATGGCATTCGTTTGTTAGTGTTTTTGCATTGTAATGCGAACAAGTGATGTTTTGAAATGAATGCTTGTATTAACTTGCAAAGGCATTTGTAATGATAAGTAATAGTTATTTTTATGTTTCCGCTGCAATGTTTTATGAATGATTAAATGTTAGTTATATGTTTTATGCGCAATGATTTACCAGTTGTATGCGTCCCTGGAACGGGGCCTTACAAGTTGGTATCAGAGCCAAAGTTTAAGTGAAATGGGTAACTTTTCAAAATAAACCTTTACTTAAACTGAGAATGGGACGGAAAAGGGAAGGGATGCCAATCTGAGTAGCTGCGTGCCATCAGCTATTGTCTTTAGTGTTAACCGATATTATATGCGCATGGTATGTAGTTATGTGTTGTAGGTGGATTTAAATACTAATGTAGTCAGGACAGGTAATGCTTGGGTATGAGGAGTAAAGTAAGTGGCTAATCACAACTGGCCACTGTAATTAGGGACTTACTTTACTTGACATAAACTGAGTTGTTCCCTTGAATGACCGTGTTGGTGTTTGAATCTTTCAGTGTGCGTGTGAATGGCTGGTGGTAGATCTTTGAAAGCCTCTCATGGTGGTGGTCGTGATGGGCTTGGTGCTGAGCCGCGACCCTACTTTTGATGGAAATGACACTGCTGCTGCTGCTCACCGGTGGGTGAGAGAAATGAAAGCGGTATTGAACATCAGCGAGTGCCGGGAGGATCAGAAGGTAAAGTTTGCTGCCCATTCTTTTATGAACTCGACTTTGTGCTGGTGGGACAATATAGTCCAAGCCAAGGGTAGTCGAGCGATCGGGAGAATGAGATGGTCGGAGTTGAAGAAGTTGGTGATTGAGTAGTTCTGTCCTCATAGGAAAATGGATAAAGTTGAGAGAGAATTCCTGCAGCTGGAGGCGGGAACCATGACATACCAGCAGTACACCACAAAGTTCAATGAGATGGCATGTCTGGTGTCGGATCAGGTGACACCTCTATCTCGAAAGATCAAGAGGTATATTCAGGGCTTGCCGGCAGATATTCGCAGGCACATGATCGCCGCCCGACCGAGCACGTTTAGGTCGGCGGTGGATTTAGCAAGGAGATTGTACGATGAGAGGGATGCGGTGGTGGTGGCTGAAGGTGGCAGGAAGAGTGGAGGTGATCGAAACTGGAAGGGGAAGAGGTTTGGTCGGGGTGATGCCTCGACGGGTAGGAAGAAGGCACGGGTGGACGACCGCCGTGTGGTCACATCGAGGGCAGGTATGAAGAAGTGCGGTAGGTGTGGGAGAGAGCATAATGGGGAGTGTAGGGTTGGGTAGAACTTGTGCTTTAAATGTGGGAAGGCGGGGCACATGGCAAGGGACTGTCGTATGGTCCGATGCTTTAACTGTGGTGAAGAGGGTCACATGAGTAAGGATTGTAAGAAGCCGAGGGCTAAGGGTTCCGGGGTGAAGAAGACGGGAGGTGAAGGACCGAGGGCGAGCGCCAGGGAATTCACTATGACACAAGAGGAAGCTAGGACGGACCCTGATGTCGTGTCCGGTAAGTTTCTGGTGAACCAAACTTTAGCTTCTGTATTATTTGATTCGGGTGCCGGTAAAAGTTTTATATCTGCTACTTCCTGTGCTAAGCTGCATGTAAGTAGTAGACGTGTTGATGCGCCCTTTGATGTAGAAACTGCCATAGGTAAGTCTACCAGGATTTCCGAGATGATAGAGAACTATGATGTGGAACTAGAAGGTCATAGGTTTTCGGTTAGACTGTTCATGATGACCTTGGGTGATTTTGATTTGGTTCTTGGGATGGATTGGTTGGCAGACTTCGAGGCGAACATTATGTGTTGCAAGAAGATGATTTGTTTGATAGCGCTTGACGGGAGTTCGGTAACTGTTTATGGGGATCGGGTCATGACAATCCCAAAAGTGATCTCAATGGCGGTGGCGGGAAGGTGTATGAGGTGTGGATGTAGCGCCTATTTGACTTATGTAAAGGACGTGGATACGCCAACACCACAACTATCCGATGTACCGATCGTGTGTGACTTTCCAGACGTGTTCCCAGAAGACTTACCAAGAGTGCCACCTAACTGAGAGATCGAGTTTTAGATTGATCTGATACCGGGTGCCAAACCTATTGCCAAGGCACCGTATCGGTTGGCTTCGACAGAGATGAAAGAATTGATGGAGCAGTTGCAAGAGCTACTTGATAAGGGGTTTATTAGACCGAGTATCTCT
>BJCM01172378.1:0-21309 GCA_018326385.1 Flaveria bidentis
TGCTATGTCCTAAAAAAGGACTATGTGATCCCGGAGGACCAAGTCTTAATGTCTGCCTCAAGATATAATGACCTTTATGTCTTGGATCTATCAAAGGCCTCAAGTACGGATCATCAAGTATAGTGCTTCCTGTCAAAAGCTACCGAGAAGGATTCAATCTCCTGGCATAGGAGAATGGGCCACATCAATCCACGGAAGATGAACCACTTGATCCAGAATGATATAGTGCGAGGAGTAAATGTCAAGAACTTCCGACTCCAAGATTTTTGTGTAGCCTGCAAGAAAGGCAAACAGACAAAGAAGTCTCATAAGGTGAAGAAAGTAAATTCTATAGAACTGCCTCTTGAGCTTCTTCACATGGATCTGTTTGCTCCAGTCAGTACAAGAAGCATAGCAGGTGACTTGTACTGCTATGTAGTTACAGATGACTACTCAAGATTCTCCTGGGTGATGTTTCTAAAATCAAAATCAGATACATTTGAGTCATTTAAAGAATTGGTAACTACACTGGAGTCTCTCTACAAGCTGAAGGTAAGACAAGTACGATTAGACAACGGAACCGAGTTCAAGAACCAATGGATGGAGGCTTTCTGCAAAGAAAAATGAATTGTGTATCAGTTCACTTCCGCCTACACTCCTCAGATGAACGGGGTTGCTGAGAGAAAGAACCGCAGCTTAATAGAGACAACACACACAATGCTAGCAGACTCGAAACTGCCTATCCAATTTTGGAATGAGGCGGTAGCCAATGCGTGTTACACGTTAAATCGAGTTCTGGTAGTAAAACGTCATGGCAAGATGTGTTATGAGTTACTTCAACGACGTAAACCAAATCTGGAGTATCTCGAACCGTATGGAGCGCCATGCATGTTGCTAAAGAAAACTCAGGATGGGAAGTTTAGCGAGAAGGCTGAAGAGGGCATCTTCCTAGGATACAACATACCGAATAAGAGAGTTTACAACAACTCAACGGGTCAAGTAGAGGTGTGGTGTAACGTCGATGTTTAGAGATACACCACCCCTCCTGCTGGAAAAGGACCCGTTTTTTTTCCGACTATGATGGATTCTTCAAGTCCTTCAACATTCCTCTCTCCACGTCTGATGACGAGTTAGCAGCCAAAATGATGTATGATATTCTAAATGCACCTTCACAGGAATTTACATCATCTGGCTCACAAGGTGAATCATCTACCAACTCAGGGGGAGCACTCGAGGTAAGTGACTTTTCCTCTAACGATGAAGCCGTGGAGAATGATCAAGACACTCAAGAGCAACAGGTTCCTCCTACTGCAAGTCCACAAGCATCTGACATTGATGCCTCTGAGTCCTCGGAACATCACACTCTTACTGCCTCAGATACTGAACCAAATGTTCATAATCTTGATTCTGAGGTAGCTGTTCCCACCACTCCTAGATCACGCCTAAATGTCTATCATCCTCTGGAAAATGTCATTAGGGATGTCAGATCAGGAGTTCAGACTAGAAATCAACTGTATTCAGCTGATTATGCCTCGGTAATGGAGAAAGGATACCTTCATGATGGTGCTTATCATTGTTTTGTGTCTCAGTTCGAGCCAAAATACGTTAGTGAAGCCCTAAACGATGAGGCATGGGTAAGTTCCATGCAAGAAGAACTTCTTCACTTCAAGAAGTTAGGTGTATGGACACTTGTAGATAGACCTAAAGGTGCTAAGGTCATTGGCACCAAGTGGGTCTTGAAATGTAAGAAATATGACCAAGGTGTCATCATAAGGAACAAGGCTTGACTTGTAGTTCAAGGATTTCGATAAGTCAAGGGAATAGATTACAATGAAGTATTTGCACCTGTGGCGAGAATGGAAGCAATCCGTATCTTCCTAGCCTATGCCTCTTACATGAAGATTAAAGTCTATCAATTGGATGTAAAGAGTGCATTTCTTCATGGTGAAATCCGGGAAACTGTGTATGTCAATCAACCCGAGGGATTTGAGGATCCATATCATCGGGACAGAGTTTACAAACTAGATAAGGCTCTCTACAAGCTTCACCAAGCCCTGAGAGCATGGTATGAAAAACTCTCAACTCACCTTGTGAAACATGGATTTCACAAAGGTGTAATTGACTATACACTATTCATCAAAGAAAAGGATGGTGATCTGCTGTTGGTTTAGATTTACGTTGATGACATAATCTTCGGTTCCAAGAACGAAGAATTATGTAAAGAATTTGAAGCAGTGATGAAGGCAGAATTTGAAGTGAGTGCCATGGGAGAGATGAAGTTCTTTCTCGAGCTACAGGTGGATCAAACACCAAAGGGAATATTTCTACATTAGACCAAGTATGTAGGGGATATTCTCAATCGGTGTGACATGGAGAATGCTTCCACAGCTGGGACTCCACTTGCTACAAATCATGATGTAGCACCCGACGAGAATAGTGATCTGGTTGATGCCACCATGTACCGAGGAATGATTAGATCCCTCATGTACCTCACTACCTTGAGACCTGATATTATGTATGCAACATGTCTTTGTTCAAGATATCAGGCAAAACCAAAAGTTCACCATCTTATTAGGGTCAAAAGGATATTCCGTTATCTGAAGGGTACACCCACACTTGGGTTGTGGTATCCTCATGACGATGACTTCGAGATAACCGCGCACACTGACTCAGATTATGGGTTGCAAGATGAACTACAAATCCACCTCAGCAGGTTGTCAATTCTTTGGGAGAAGATTAGTCACGTGGCAGTGTAAGAAGCAGACATCAGTTGCATTGTCAACTTGTGAAGCTGAATATGTTGTTGCGACAAGCTGCTGTTCTCAAATCATCTGGATTCAACAGCAGATGCGGGACTACGGTTTGAAATTTTCTAACACCCCTATATTTGTTGATAATTCCGCTGCTATAGCCGTTACTAAAAATCATGTCCAACATCCTTAGACCAAACACATCGGCATAAAATATCACTTTATACGTGATTGTTTTGAAAAGAATCTAATCAATTTTGATAAAATAAATACGGATTTTCAACGCGCTGACCTCTATACAAAAGCATTTGATAAACCATGTTTTCTATATTTGTTAGAGGTCAACGGCGTTAAAAAGAAAAGTGATGTAATTCCAGATGATGAACAGGTCTAGTCTGATGCGTCAAGTCTTTTTTCTTTTATTTTCTTTTATTTTCTTTTATTTTCTTTTATTCTAGTTTATTTTATTTAATTTATTTTATTGTTTAAATTCTTCTCCTATTAAAATCCTAAAAATGCAAATCTTTTTCGGTTTTAGAATTTTAGGGGGAGAATAGGTTAAGTTAGTATTAAAAAACGAGGGAGGAGGACAGCTAGCTGATAGGAATGAGATCGTAGCCGAGATATCGATTCAACGACTATGGAAAATGGTAGTACACAGGAACAAAACATTTGGGACTTTAAAAGATTTAAATTGAATTAGATGCAAAATTCAAAGTATAAGTCTGAGAAGTCTAAGCAAAAATAAAAGGAAAAATGATAGTAAAACTAGCTACTACTTAGGTAACACGGAAAAAGTAGACCTAGAGGTTGCTAGACCATAGATGATATGTCGGTAGATTCAACACAATAGATAAGTAGACCTCTTTGGTGATCTCAAGATCAAACTAAGCTGTTCAACAAGCTGTGGGTTAACATCTTATCCCTGGTTAACACAATCAACAAAGTTCCAATAAGGGGTGACGAGCAAAATAAACGCCATAAATGTGTGCAGATGACCAAAATATGAGCAAAGCACATGATGAAAAATGCAAAAAGCAATCAAACTGATAACCTATGTTGTTGGTGCGATCTGTGCAACAAAATAAATTGCTCAAACAAGAAGATAGGTTATGTGCCTCTCTGCTGTGCGGTGGCGCTGACCTGAGGATAAGCATAACCTATATATTCAAGAATTCATTGTTGTTTGCCGCCTCTCTGCTATGTGATGGCACTGACCTGAGGCTTGGCTTCTCTTTGAAAGCTCTAAGAATAGTGTCTTCTTGTCAAAATACCCGTAGACCACCCAAAAATCTCCTGAGGAATGTTGATTACCATATAAGCGTGGTATCCACAACTGCTTGTTGAAATAATTAAACCTTAAACTATCACCAATCTGTGTTAAAAGTCTGTGTATGGATTTAAGTGGACAAGTATACTGACAATCATCATGGCTGCAATTCTTGAAAGTCCAAATAAATGTGTGTGTCTTAAAGTACTAGTATGATTTCCTTAATTTGAAAATGCCTCTTGACGAAAACAAGAATCTAGCATCAAATGTTTTTAGTAACAAATCCTAAATGATTTTATTACCTATATGATTCCATAATGAATCATTTCTCTTATGGTCAAAATAACTTGAAGTTGCCTGTTCAAGAAATAAATCTGTTAGATTTCAATCTTAGGATTTTCACCTCACACAAAATCACAAAAATATGTCTTTATTTCTAGGAGTTTCTTTTGTTTAAGTTTGTCATTTTAGTTGTATCTGTCAGACTATGGAGCGGAATTCAATCTGGAATTTAATCACTTAAAATGGGTCACGTCTGAGGTGACCACACATGTTTTCAAATGTAAAATGAGTCACGTCTGTGGTGACAAATTGTTTTAAAAAGATCACGTCTGAGGTGATCAAAAGTTTTCAAAGTTAAAAGGATCATGTCTGAGATGATCGAATGCTCAAAATGTTTAATCAATAAGTTAAATGGGGTTAAATGTCAAATGGTCGTAAAGTCAAAACCATAAGTATGATCCATTTGCACGACTGGACCATGAGTATGGACCAATCGTCCGATTGGACCATACTTATGCCGTAGACAAACAAATGGAGCATGAGTATGAACCATTCATATGAATGGCTTACAAGATTGAGCCAGTCGCCCGAATAGAGGTGTGCGAATGAGTCAGTCGCCCGACTGAAACCCAGTCGGTCGACTAGATGTAATAGACTGAACCAATCGCACGACTGAGATTCAATCTCCCGAATGAAAAGAGCGAATGGGTCCAGTCGTCCGATTGAAATCAGATTCAGTATAAATAGGGCCATAGTCGATCGCATAAACTCATCACCCCATTCGCCCTAAAATCGCACAGCCTACCGTTACTCTGCCAAAATTTCTCCAAACCTAATTTGACTACATATTGCAACATTCTGACGTTTTCTGGTGTTTAAACAGGTACATTGTGGTGATATCTCACCAAATTTCAGTTGATTTGAGCCCTAATTTACGACATTCGGCCCTAACAAGAACCGAGAGTTAAAATGGACAAATAACCTAACTAACTAAGTAAAATGTTGAAATCAAAGTTATTAGTTGCTAAGTTAAGTGATTGCGAGTCTAATGAACCAAAACACGATGTCTAACTTTAAGATTTGGTCAAAATTCGAATTTCAGTCGAACAAACAATGGGTCATGCGACTGGACACCAGGATGAACTTCAATCGCCCGACTGAGCTGGTCGAATGACTCAGTCAGCCGAATGAATGATACGAATGAGCTCAGTCGGCCGACTGAACCAATTATAGACTCAGTCACCCGATTGAACTCAATCTCATGTATAGTCACCCGATTGTATCCAGTGGCATGCTAGGTCAAACGACTGAACCCAGTCGTATGGTTCAATCGCATGATTGAACCAAACTAATTTCAAACAGGTCAATTAGAAATGGTTTCTATTAGGTGATGATCTAACTCGTATGCTCCTTGTGTTACAGATTGATGGCTGATAGGTGGACCATAAACCCCAAGCACAACATTTGTGCGCATCTAGATGCAACAACTCGGAACACTGTCGAGTTTGCTGGTATTATAGCTTTTCTGAAGAGGTCACGGATCCACAAAGCCATATCTACACCGTGCACTCCATATCGGTCTATACAACATTGCCTTCTGGGAGGGGGCATTGGTTGATCGTTCATATGAGCCCTACATCATCCAGAGTACTATTTTCGGGCATGATATCGAGGTGACTGCTGCTGATATTTTCGGGCATGATACCAATAATAGGTCATTACTGAATAGGTATGTATCTTGTAAATAGTCATTATGCCTTTGTATTGTTTGATTCGGGTGCGGATAGGAGTTTCATGTCTTTGAACTTCGAGCCTATGCTCTGTAAGCCGCGTGTTAATCTAGAAAGATCTTTTACGGTCGAAGTCACCGATGGAAAATCAATCGTCGTTGATGTCATAATACGCGAATGTACCTTGAGTCTTAACGAACACAAGTTCTTTATCGACCTTATTCCTATGCAATTAAGAAGCTTTGATGTTATTATCGACATGGATTGGTTAGCCAAGCAACACACAAAAATTAAATGCTTTGAGAAGTGCATTCGAATTCCCTTACCATCGAGTGATACCTTGAAATTCTTTAGGGAGAAATCATCCCAAGGACTCAAACTTATGTCCTGCATCAAGGCCCGAAAGTGATTAAGTAAGAACTACGTAGCTTTCATGGCTTATGTAGTTAACACAAAAGCCAAGGGTAATGAACCGAAAGATATTCCTGTCATGCGAGATTTTCTCGAGGTGTTCCCCGAGGATCTTAAGGGGTTACCTCTTAGGGGTTTGGATAAGATGATATGATGTTTTAATGGGAGATGTGACAGGGGCGGTAAGGATTTAGTTCAGTTAAATAATCCGACAATATTAACAAAATCTTTACTTTTACAGTATGGGGCCCAAAAGATTTCTGTTACCCAGTAAAGTCTTTCTTCCGAGTATAAACTACTTCCGAAGGTAATTTGTCTTCTGAAGGCAATATTTACATTTGAAGGTAGGGTCTTATTTCCGAGAGTAAAAATTACTTTCCGGATGGAGAGTTTTATAAGCTTCGGAAGTAGATCTAATATGTAATCAATTGCTTATTCAGAGACTAAAAACTCTTCCGAGAAGAAAATTATCCTTGGAGGAATTTTTCTTCGGAAGATATGTAAAACATCTTTCAAGGGTTAATTACTCTTCGGAAGAATTTATACGTAGTAAAAAATTTGTAAAGAGACCTTTTGTAACAGGGCTTAGATTGCATTGACATAAGACATTACATATTTAAAATGGTTTTCAAAAGAGGTAGACTAATCAATATTTATCATCCAAATGGCTAAAATGAGATACTTAAATCTCTATTCATCAAATGCTTTAGTGAACAAGTCAACATATTGTTAACTTGAATCAACTTTGATTAGCTTAAATAGATTTTTTCATAAATGTCTCTAATGAAATGATACCTGATATCAATATGCTTTGTCTTGGAGTGCTTCATAGGATTTTTAGTGATAGAAATAGCACTGTTATTGTCAATATGGATAGGAGTGCTCATAAAGTTGAATCCATAATCTAACATTTGGTTCTGAATCCACAACAACTGACCACAACAACTTGTAGCAGTAATGTATTTAGTTTCAGTAATTGATGTAGAGACACAGGATTGTTTCTTGCACTGCCATGAGATAATCCTTCCACCAAGAAACTGACATCCACCTGATGTTGATTTCTTGTCAATGTTGCAGCCACCATAGTCACTGTCAGAGTGTCCATAGAGATTAAAATTATTGTTCCTTGGATAGCAGAAACCTAATTTAGGTGCTCCTTTGAGGTATATGAGGATTCTCTTGGCAACAACTAAGTGAGACACCTTTGGAGCAGCCTGATATCTTGCACAAATACAAGTTGCAAACATGATATTAGGTCTACTTGCTGTGAGATACATCATAGAACCAATAATTGCCCTATACTGATGTTGATCAGTATCCTCCCCCTCAGAATCAGGACAGAGATTATGGTTTCTGGGTATGGGTGTCTTGGCTAACTTGCAATCTTTCATGTCGATCTTTCTAAGATGTCATTGACATACTTAGATTGATTGATGAAGAATCATTCCTTCATTTGATTTACCTGAATTCTAGGGAAAAAGTCCATTTTTCCCATAGAACTCATCTCAAACTTCTTCTTCATGATGCTTTCAAAGTCTTTACATATTTAGTCATTTGAGGAACCAAATATAATGTCATCAACATAGAATTGAACAAGGAAGATGTCCTTTCTAGACTTTCTTAGAAAAAGAGTCTTATCAATGGTACCTCTAGTGTAACCATTCTTAAGAAGAAACTGAGACATAGTCTCATACCACAGCCTAGGTGCTTGGTGCTGGCCATATAGAGCTTTATCCAATTTGCACAAATAGTCGGGGTGCTGTGGGTCTTCAAATCCTCTGGCACACGTAGACTTCCCTATCTATATCCCCATATAGAAAGACACACTTGACATCAAGCTAGTAGATAGTGAAATTCTTGGATGCAACATTAGCAAGGAAGATCCTAATTGCCTCAAGTCTTGCAACAGGTGTAAAGACATCAGTATAATCAATTCCCTCCTCTTGAGCGTATCCATGAACCACCAGTCTTGCCTTGTTCTTGATAATCAAGCCTTTATCATCTCTCTTGTTTCTGAAAACCCATTTTATGCCTATAAGTACTTGACTAAATGGTAGTGGACATAGGTTCCAAACCTTTTGTCTCTTGAATTGAAGCAGCTCCTCTTGCATCGATTCAACCCAGCTACTATCTTTCAAGGCATCTTCTACCTTATTAGGTTCCATCTGGGACAAGAAGCATGAGTATAAGTAAACATTCCTATGATGAGTCTGTCCTCTTGTTCTCACACCTTCCGAAATGTTCCCTATGATGTTTTCAGCTGGATGAGTGTTGTGAATTCTTAGTAGAGGAATCATTTCCACTTGCAAAGATAAATCCTGATTGGACATATTTTGCTCAGGAGCTGGAACACTTTGTCCAGCTTCTGTTTCAAACTCATTCAATGAGAATTGATTGAATGAATGAGAAACATCATCGTTTGTTGGATGTGAAGTAGCATTAACAGCTGCCTGTTCCTTCAAGATGCTACTTCCATCAACTTCGTGTTGTGTAGGGTCACCTGATGAACTTTGAGGGTCAAAGGTGAATCACTGGTTGAAGCTCCACTATTCCTTGAGATAGTTATACTATCAGATCTGCAAATAATGGAAGCTTGATTTGTTGTAGCTCTTGGAGAACTTGGAATATGTCTGGGTAACTCAAATAGTTGGTTATCTTTAGAATTTCCTTGAGTACCTATTCCAGCTGAAACATTCTCATAAAATGGTTTAGAATAGTTTGGAAACAATTCTAAGTCAAAAATATGATCAGAGCCATTCCCCTTAATACAAGGAGTGTGCTCATTTACAACAATATTAGAAAATTCCTCAAATTGTTGATTCTTGATGTTGTAAACTCTATAAGCTTTAGAGCTAGATGAGTATCCAACAAAGATAGCATCATCTGAATTTTGAACAAATTTTGCCAAATTGTCCTTTGTGTTAAGTATGGTACACCTGCAGCCAAAGGACCTTTGAAAGTCAATGAACGATGGCCTCTTGTTCCATAGCTCATAAGGGATTTTTCCATGTGGCTTTACTACAAGAACCCTATTCTGCACATGCAGTGATGACTTCCTCTGCCTAGAATCTTCGAGGTAGTTTGGAATCAGCTAACATAGTTCGAGCAGCCTCAATAAGTATCATGTTCCTCCTCTTAGAAACACTGTTTGGTTGAGGAGTTCTGGGAACACTATATTGTCTGGCAATCCCTTTTGAGTTATAGAATGAGTCAAGAATGAGGTTCTTAAACTCAGTCCCTTGATCATTTCTAATTATCTTAACTTTGTGATCAATTTGATTTTCTATTTTAAGAATAAAAGATTTAAACATTTCAGCAGTTTCATCTTTATATCTTAAAAACAATACCCATGTAAATCTTGTAAAATCATCAACAATCACAAGACATTATGATTTCCTTCCAATGCTCATTATACTTGTGGGACCAAATAGATCCATGTGCAGTAGGTGTAATGGAGTGGTGATGGAGTTAACAACTTTGGATTTATGAGATACCATGTGTTGCTTCCCTTTCAGGCATGCAACATAGTTTATCTTTGCAGAAAATTCCTTTTTAGGCAAACCATGTATCAAGTAATTTTAGCCAATTTATTTATTGTCTTAAAATTTACGTGACACATTCATTTATGCCATAGTTTAGACTCATCACCATCCGCTTTGGAAAGAAAGCGTGATACTTCACCCATTGAGGAAGCATTGTTCATATCAAGCTTGTACATATCCCCTTTCCTGGGAGATCTAAGAAGCACCAATTCCAGAGGAATTGTCATCCCTAGTTTAAGGATAATGCACTCATGTTTTGTGAAGAGCATTTGATGCTTTTAATCACAAAACTAAGAAACACTTAACATATTGTGTTCAAGCTGTTTGACAAAGTGAACTTTGTCAACTTTTAACTTTCTGTTGGATATAGTTCCTCTGCCAGAAATATATTCTCCAGCCTCACCTCAAAACTAGATAGGACCTCCATCATAATATTGAAATTATTAAAGGAGAGATCTATTCCCTATCATGTGCCTGGAGCATCCACTATCCAGGATCCAAATATTGTTATTCTTGTCATATGGATGTCCCTTAACATAAGATGAGATGATTAGTTTTGATTGGAAACCCAAGCCTTGTTGGTCTTGGGTTTTTCCAATGATGGTGACATAATTAAACCAAAGGTTAAGCATGAGGATTCAATGGATGTCTTTGAAGAAGAGGTTTGGGTTGCAACATCTTTCTTGATCTTCCAATCCATCTTTTGGTTGATCATTGAGGATGAGCTTTCTGAGGCTATTGCGACATGGCATTCTTCTGAAGTTTCTTTCTTTTCGAAAGAAGCCTTCACCACCTTTTCTTCCGAAGTAGTCTTCTTCTGGGACGGTTTCAATGGAACTCTTTTATTCTTTATATTTTTAACAGCTTTATCTTCCAAAGCCATTTTTCCTTCGAAAGAAGTACTTTCTTCCGAAAGAAACCTTGCTTTGGAACCAGCTTTCTTTTTTCATCACTTGAACCATTTGATAAGGTCCAAATGAGAAACCTTCCCTGACTCCTTCTCTTTTAACATTATTTGCAAAATGTGTGCTAGGAGGATTGTAAAAACAATCTTTGGCCATGTGATTTTGCAAACCACACATTATGCATGCAATGTTAGTTTTCTGGAAGCTTGAAGATTGTTGTTTCTTGTTCTTTTTCTCTTCATCAGCAACCCTTCCCTTTAGCTTCTGATCATTTGGTAGGACATGAGTGTTGGTACTACACCCCTTTCCTAAATCAGAGTTACCTACCACCAAGAATCCATCTGAGATAAATACACCCTTTCGTTTTGGGTCAATCATTATCTTGGACTCAGCCATTTTCTTGGCGGTTCTTCTTGCTGCTTTAGCTTTGCTTCTTCTGGCTTTGGTGGTTAGGATTTGATCATCACTGGTAGGAGTGGGTTGATTTACCTATTCCTTCCATGTGGTGGTCTCTATTATTGCATAATTCTTCAACTCAACTGAAGATGGGTCAGCAGATGGGACCTTTTGCGTTTAGTATCACATCTAGGTTGTCTTATTGACTCATAAGAATATGGTGGAGCAATTTCATTGGTCCCTAACCCTCCTTTGTTTTGATAACAAATTTTGGAATGGGAGGATGATGCAATAATAGCTTGGAAGTTTTGCTCAGAAATATCATACTTCCTAGCTTGAGTCTCAGCGGTGACAAGCTGGGCCTGAGCCTTGGACAATTTGGATATTAAATCCTTTATTTGAGTCTTATAATTTGTGTGTTCATGTTTTAATAATGACACAATTTTTTCCAACTCTTCAATTTTTCTTTGATAGTCAGATTCAACCCTTTTAAAATCAGATTTCAAAACATTTAGAGACTTAATATCAGATTTAATCTCCATATTTTATTCTTGATACAATTTAACCTTAGCAATACATGTAGGAGTACAAAGATGTTCATATACCTTATTGTCATATGTTTCTGCCATGAGTGCTTGAGCAGGAGTCATATCCTGTACCATAAAGCTCTAGTCAACTTCTTAAGCCATTGCAACTGTCTTTGTTGACTTTCCACTGGGCTTTGATGCAAAAGGATGTGTGGAGGCTTGTGAGGTTCCCGGATTTGACTTGGGAGCCTTGCATTCCCTTGCAAAATGACCAAGTTGGTTACAATTGTAACATTTGGCCTTGGTCTTGTCAAACCCAAATTTGCTGTTGGTTGGGTTCTGGGGAAATTTCCTTCTAGTTCTCTTGAAGAACTTCTTTGCTCTATAGGTTAAAAGAGCCATTTGTTGGACTATGTCCACATATTCTAGATCATTTGGACTAAAGCACTCTAGATCATCAAAGTAGTACTAAAAATCACTAGAGTGTCCATTTCTTGAGACAAAGGCACAGTTGTCCTGAAAGGAACTATGCTAAACCTGTTGAGACCTTGGAGTCTCAAGAAATGTAATGTATGGTCCAGATGAGCAGGATGGCTGCTGGGTGTATGTCAGGTATTATTGAGGTTGTGTGGGTCCTGAGCCTTCAGCAACCATCAAAGCATTGCTAGCAGGAAGACTTAGAGGTCCATGTACCTGAAGTATAGCTGGCTGAGAGTCTCTCTAGCAATGTAGGTGAGGTTCTTAAATTGCTGCTTTAGTGAGTCCTTCTTGGAGTCATTGGAACTAGAGTACATGTGAGCAAGTGCATCAAACAGTTCTTTGGCTGACTTGCAATGCTCAAACCCCACCATGATGGAGTTGGGTATTGCAGTCATTAGAATAGTCATTGCATTGCTGTCAATGTCCATCTTCTTCTAGTCCTCATCGGAGTAGTCTTCAACAGCCTTTTCTATCATGGTTCCGTTTCCATCGGGTGCAGCCACCTTGGGTTTATACCGACCATTGACAATAGACTACCATATCTTGCTGTCTTGATATCTGATGAAGCCTTCCATGCATCTGCTCCATAACCTAAAGTTTTTAGGGGTAATGATAGGAGCTTTAGTCATGGTTCCCATCTTTAATTCAGATTTGTTGAGGGCCATATTGAGTGTGGTGTAAGTAGGAGTGAAAAACAGGTTGATTTGGATGGTAAGATCTCACAATCAAGAGCCTAAGTAGCTCTGATACCAATTGTAGGATCAGTTTTTGTCACTTAACACTTAGTTTTCTTTCAAACTCACTTATACTACACTAGGGTCAGATGAAGCAGAGTCTGTATTAAGAGTTGATAATAATATAATAAGTAACAATGAACAAAAAGATAATTTTCAAGGTAATTGCATATATTGTTTCTCAACTCAAAGTATTACAAGACTCTTACAAGCATACATCATGAGTTACAATGAGAAACTATATATAATACTACCTATAGCCGGACATACTTTGATACCAGCTGGAATCCTCTAACTAAAGCAAATACTATAAAGCTATTGTTTAAGGTATCTTAAATAATGTCTTATCTAAGATATGGTAGTCATGATATACCCATGACTTACCTTTTGTCACCAACTAAAGTTGGCAACTATACTAACTAATAAAGGTGAATAGTGGAATAAAGTATGGCCAACTCGGCTTTTGAGAAAACGCCATGCAGTGTATCAGAGGTCTACAACAGAGTGTCAGAGCCACCATACGTATGTCCACTGGTTCATAGTAGTGTCTTCCGAAGGGTTGTTGGCTTCGGAAGAACAAGTTCTTCCGAAGCCACTAATACTTCGGAAGATGCTACTTCTTCCGAGGCTTGAGGACTTCTTTTTTTCTTCATAGTTTGGAAGTTGACTTCTGATCTTTTCTTCTACGACTTGATCTTTGGAAGTGAACACTTTGACTTCGGAAGTAGAGTTTGTCTTCAGAAGTTAATCTCGCACTTTGTCTTCGGAAGAACTCTATTTCCTTCAGAAGAACTCTATTTCCTTCGGAAGTTTGACACTTAGCTTTGGAAGTCTTTTATTAGATGCACCAAAATAGTCTAAGTGATTTGGTTTTGGTTGCACCAATCTTTTTCTTGATCCAACACTCCCATACCATCACCCACCAGAGGAAGTGGACACTGGAGCTCCCACTTCTCCTAAGGAGCAAACCACTTCTATCTCATCAAGAATTAGTGTTGAGGTTCCTTAAGCCTTCACTCTGAGTCTCAATACTCAAGTGAACAACCTTCAGGGGAAAGTTACCATCCCCAGCCTCAAGATCTCAACCAACCTATCCCTAACCTTGAATTATATGATGATGAATACATAGGATTTAATGAGTACAATGACTCTCTATACTCTTCCATACTCAAAGATAGATGAGTGTTCCTGATTCTCCCATATCTAGCCCACATCATCTACCCTACACCGAGGTGGATTTCCTTGAACCTATTCAAGAGGTCCATATGGAAGAGGCTCTTACTTCTACAAGTTATTACATCATTAAGACCTCAACCATGGCAACTCTACCCATTGACACTTCACTTGTAGCTGTTAGTGAGCAGGGGAAATCCAGTAGCCAAGAAAAAGATGCTAGTGATGAGAGTGAAGACTTTAGCCAAATTCTCTCATCACCTAATGATTCTTCTGAAAATATGAGGGGAACTTTAGACCAAAAGTGCAAAAACTGTCACAAAGATGCACTTATTTAGTCTCTAAGGTTAGTCACTTCGAATCTCAGGTGACTTCCTTACAAAATAGGGTCAATGATTAGCAACTTGAGATATTTTATCTTAAGGAACAACTAGCTAGGAGACCTGTGAGGAGAGCTCATCCAGGAATATAAGAACCTATGGATGTGACTGACCTAACTTCAAGCTCACCTATGCAAGAGGGTGTTGCTATAAAAAATAGGGAGAAAGTCATAGCAATCATAGATGGTGGGAGTTCTTCACAGAGTATGGACATTGAGGACTTACCATCCTCACTTGCAATTGTTCATACTCAGCAACTTCCTCAAGTTCACATTAATGTGGTCTCCCTAGACTCTCTCATTCAGAGTCTCTTTGAGGAAGGTATTCTAAGGTCTCTGTCATGCCCACCCCAAGGATCTTCAAACAACATTATTGGGTGGATGTATGATGCTGATAGAAGAGCCCTCATACTTCAAAGAGTTCAAGGGTAGCAAGAAGTCTTCAATTTTCAGACCTTGAACTACTATGAAGGTCTTGACCTTGTCAACATGCCACATGCCAATGCAAGCCAATCTAGGAAAGCTGATAGGTTGGTTTAAAGGATTCAAGATAGGATTATTGAAGAGTTCAGCTCAAGAAGAAGACAAAGACAATCAGGAAATGTCACTGGTGAACTAGATGTTGAGGCAGACCCTGAGATTAGCATCAAATGGAAAACCTTGACTAAGTCCCAGTGATAGACCATGAGAGCCCTACCACAACTACAACTACTTTAACAATCCATTCTGTTGATACATATGTCCCCAGTTTATGTGCTTAATGTAAAAGTCTATCATGACTTACATATATGTAATGAAAGGGTTCAATGAAATATAACATGTGGTTAATGATTATAGTGTTTAATATTTCATAGTATTATTATGTGTTAAAGTATAATGAACTTACTATATAGATTTAAGGTTGTTGTGCATGGTTCTTAGTCAATAATGATTGAGAAATGTGTTCAAACTTAGTCGTATGAGTCTTCATGCAAATGGACCATGATTATGGACCATACGCATGAGTACATCATGCTAATGGACCAGTCGCATGACTGAACCAGGAGACTGGATCAATCGCATGATTGATACATAAGATTGACTCAGTCGCATGATTGAGACATAAGATTGACTCAGTCGCATGACTTAACCTTAAGTCGTTCGTATGGATCAATCGCATGATTCAGTCGCAAGACTAAACCATGCTAATGGTTCAGTCATACGATTGGAAACCCATAACCTATAAATACCACCTAATTCATGGAAAAACAGGACACTTGAAAGACTTGAGAAACACTTGATACTCTTACAAACCCTAGCCGTCTAGAACGTCTAAGGAAGCCTGTCCAATTTCATAGATCAATCCTGATCAATCTCTACTCGTTCATAACGTTTAGTTTTCAATCTTATATCGATCAGGTAATTGTTCTCACTGATTGGATCGCCAATCAAATACGATTCCACACTATTTGATCTGGTAAAATGCCGAATCCGTTAGTGCTTTATACGTACACGGTCCTCTAACAAGTGGTATCAGAGCTTTGGCTCTTGATTTTGCGTTTGATTCAATTAGATTTGTGTCAAACCTCACGTTTTAACTTGAAAGAGTCATCTTTTTGGGTCTACAGGTGTTTTCCGACATTTACTGGCATTAAAGTTGAAGTTTTTTGTCATACGGCAGATTAGGATTTCTGGGTAAATCATAATTCGTGTCAAAGTGAAAAAATTCGAAAATTTTCAAACACAGTTGCGTTCAGTCGCACGAATAGCTCATTCGTATGATTAAGTCATCCGCATTTGTCCATTCGTACGACCGAGCCATCTGCATTAGTCATCCGCATTTGTTCATTCATACGACTGAGCCATCCACATTAGTCATCCACATCTGTTCATTTGTACGACTGAGTCATCCGCATTAGCCATCTGCATTGTCCAATCGCATGACTGAGTCATCCGCATTGGTCATCCGCATTTGTCCATTCGCACAACTGAGCTATCCGCATTTGTCCAATCACACGATTGACTCATCCGCATTTGTCCAATCGCACGATTGACTCATCCACATTTGTCCAATTGCACTAGTGACTCATCCGCATTTGTCCATTCGCACAAGTGAACCAGTCTTGTTCTAAAGTTAAAAATTTATAGAAATGGAAGATCAATTCACTGCCTTTACTGCCGGAAGGGACTCTCGCATCCAAAACCTTTTGCTTCTAGAAAATGAAATTGGGAATCATAATAAACCACCCAATCTTATAATGTTAGATGATTATCCACAATGGAAGCAAAGGTTTGAGAACTATCTAAATGGAGTTGATCCCAATCTTTGGGCATCCATTGTGACAGGTTACACGAGGCTAGTAGGTGCTGGTGGAGTTAAGCTGACTCTGGGAGGAATGAATGATACCCGGAAGGTTAAGTACAATGCAGAAAAGAAAGTATATGCCTTGTTGATTTAGTCAATACCTAAAGATATCTTTCATCAGTTCTCTGAGAACAAGCAGGAGAAAAAGTTATAAGAAGCATTGGAAAAGAGATATGATGGGAATGCAATGTTAAAGGCTCTGAAGGCTAAGGCTCTAAAGAAGGAGTTTGATAACTTCTCATCGATAGGGCTAGAAAACCTGGATGACATCATTGAAAGGTTCTACCATCTGATGAGTGAGCTGCACACTCATGGTGTAACATTATCAATGGAGGACAAAGTGTTAAGTTTTGCAGACGGTTTGCTAGATAAATGGATTTGTTTGTGTCTAATATGAGACAGAATGATATTCTTGCAAAGTTAGACATAAATGACTTCATCCTGAAATTAAGAGAAGAGGAAATGAGAATGAAGTACAAGTCACAGAAAGGATCCTATGATCAGAATCCTTCACTTTACAACTCATTCCCCACTCCAACTAGTTCAGGAGCACCATTGCAAACATCTTTGTGTCCAGTTCCGTGGCTCCCTCACAATCCACTGCTTCAGGACCAGAAATATCTAGGTCATCATCGACTCACCACATAGTGCCTGAAGCCAATACTACGAAGTTGAAGATCGAGAATCTCGGTAATATAACAGTGGAGGTTGCAAAGGAGCATATGGATCTTCTTGCAGCTGTTGTCCAATCCTATGATGGTTTAGTCGCTAGAAAGATCATGAATTGTCATCTTGCAGATAAAGATTACAAGCAAGTTGACGACAACGAGCTGGAAAGGATGGATATCATGTGGGCTCTTGGAAGTGCAGTAGATGAGCCAAAAAGTTCGTGAAGAAGACGAGGCAGAATTTAGTAGCCAGAAAGGACACAACATTTGGTTTTGACAAAACCAAAGTTACTTGCTTTAATTGTGGTTAAAAGGGGCATTTTAAATGTGAATGTGTAAAGCCCAAGAAAATAGGAAATGGAAATCTATTTTCCACCTAAAACTGTCAAGACAAACCCATGAGTGGAGCTACCTCTTCAAGCGAACAGACGAAGGCCTTGACAACTTAAGATGATGAAGGGCAAGACTGGACCTTCTGCTTTGTGTCTCCAGGTGAATCAAACATTGCCTGTGTTGAGGGACTGGATGATGGTTCTGCGAGTGGAGGTGAGATCACAATTGAGCAAGTAATGTCAGATACTGAAGAAGCTATGAACATGGTACATCACTTGGCTGAGGAAGAGCTCAGAGCAACAAGTTCAGAATCTCTAGCATCCGAATAGTCTAACTCTGCATTGATGGTTGATTCAACTGAATCCTCACACGTAAGTACAAAAGACCAACTGTTTGAAAAACATGCTTGTAATGAATGTGACAAATTTAGAGAAAGCATTGATTTGAAGTTTTCAAGGTTATTAGACCACAATGATAACTTAGTAAATGATTGACAACTGTGCACTGAAGCTAACCGTATTTTAAAACAAAATGAGTGCAGTTACAAAGAAAAAATAGAACTTTTGGGTAAAAAACTAAGGGAAACCGAGGTTGTTGCTTTCAATAAAGAAAATGATATAAATTTTATTTAAATTCTTTGGAAGAAACAAAGAAAGAAAAAGCAATTTTAGAAGTCGAAGTTAATTCTTCAAAACAAAAACTACATAGTTGGACCAGTTCTTCTCACATAGTTCAACACTTAGTGAAAGATCAAAATAATGGGGAAGGGTTGGGTTAAAATGTAGTTCAACCACCACGTGAGACCCTTTTAACTACAAAATGTAGACCGGTAAATAACAACCCAGTAAAGGATCATGTGGTGTCCACTCCTTTGGTTAGTGATCCTGATTTCACGGGTAAACCAGTGAAATCTATCACTAAACAGAAGGAGGCTACTATGAAATCAAAAGGCAAGATGCCAGTTGAGAATTTAGATGATGCATTTAAAAGGGTTAATGTAAGGGCAGGTTCACCAAAGAAAGTTTCAGAACCCAAACTGACTAAACCAATTAACCACACACGTGTTAGTCATCAAAGTCCAACCAAAGGGCATGTTAAAGATGTTCAAAACGTCAAAACAACTAATTTTGTTAATAAAGGTGATACATCTAAACGAGAAGTGACTAAACCCAACCAGACTCATGTTGCACCTGTATCACACTCAACCCCACATAAATAGTTTCCTCAACATGTAGAAGGGAGATCATGCTCCAGTTGTTGAAAAAGGGGACATATTTTCTCTAATTGTCCTTATTATCAGACTCCCAGAAAGAAAATTGAACTTTATGATACAAAACAAAGTTCTTCTAAAAGGAGTTTTGTTAGTCCTCCTAAGAGAACTAATGAACCTAAAGTTCAAACTATAAGCCAGTCGTCTGTTTATCACAAATAGGCCTTACATAAAACTGGCTTATGGAAAGAAAAGTCAAGTAAACTGTCTAATAATGAGAACAATAAGAAGAATGATATGCCCTCATCCTCAAGTGGACAGTGGGTTGAGTTTATGATGTGTGATTCCTCTGGGTCACCCAAGCCAGTTAAGGCTTGGGTCCCAAACCTAAACTGATAATTTCCTTTGAATGTGCAGGGTGTCCACTACAGTGCTATCACAAATACCTAGATTGTTTATAGTGGGGCGTCTAGGCACATGACCGGGAACTTATCTCTCCTTTTCAATGCCAAGCAAATTAAAGGAGGACATGTATCATTTGTTGGGAATAAAGGAGGATATATCACTACTCAGGGTGAAGTTGGAAACAAGAAAGGCAAGTTTGATAAGGTTAACTACGTTCAACAACTACAGAATAACTTGCTTTCAGTCTCTTAGATCTATGACAAAGGTTTCAAAGTTGTGTTTGACAACAAGATGTGCTACGTGCTGAAAAAGGATTACGTTATCTTGGAGGACAAAGTCTTAATGTCAGCTTCAAGATATAATGATCTATATGTCTTGGATCTATCGAAAGCCTCCATAACAGATCAAAAAGTTCAATGCTTCTTGTCAAAGGAATCAGATAGAGACTCAGTCTCCTGGCATCGGAGAATGGGATACATAAATCCACGGAAGATGAATCACTTGATACAGAATGATCTAATGAATGGAGAGAATGTCAAGAACTTCCAGCTTCCGGATTTTTGCATAGCATGTGCGAAGGGCAAACAGACCAAGAAGTCTTACAAGGCAAAAAAAGTTAATTCCATTGACCTGCCTCTCGAGCTTCTACACATGGATCTGTTTGGTCCCGTTAGCACTAAAAGTGTTGCTGGTCATTTGTACTGCTATGTAGTTATGGATGATTACTCAAGATTTTCTTGGGTGATGTTTCTAAAATCCAAATCAGAGACCTTTGAATCATTCAAACAGCTGGTAACTACTTTGGAATCATTCTACAAGCAGAAATTTAGACAGATTCGATCAGACAACAGCACAGAGTTCAAGATCCAGTAGATGGAGATGTTTTGTAAAGAAAAAGGATTGTACATCAATTTACATCAGCGTACACCCCACAGATGAATGGAGTTGCTGAGCAAAAGAATCGAAGCTTGACAGAGACAGCAAGAACGATACTCGCTAACTCTAAACTGCCTATCCAATTTTGGAACGAGGCAGTGGCCAATGCATGTTACACCCTCAATCGAGTCTTGGTGGTCAAACGTCATGGTAAAACATGTTATGAGTTGCTCTAGTGACGTAAACCTAACCTGGAGTGTCTCGAACCATTTGGTGCACCATGTACGCCGCTAAATAAAACTTAGTCTGGGAAGTTCAGTGAGAAGGCTGAAGAAGGGATCTTTCTCGGTTACAATATACAGGACAAGAGAGTTTATAACAACTCAACGGGCCAGGTAGAAGTGTGGTGCAACGTTGATGTTCAGAGATACACCACCCACCTTGCTGGAAAGGGACCTTCATTCTTCTTCGACTATGATGGATTCTTTAAGTCCTTCAACATACCTATCTCCCTTCCTGATGTTGAGTTAACGGCCAGAATGATGTCCGATGTCCTAGACACACCGCCACTAGATTCGACAGCATCAACTACACAAGGTGAATTTTCTAATCCTTTAGGGGGAGCGTTTGATGTAAGCGATTCCTCCTCCTCTAATGAAGAAGTGGAGACAGAATTGATGGACCGAGAGCACCATTGAAAGTAGAGGGTTGTTTAGGAGCAGAATATCAGGCAAGATTGGTTTGACAGGAGCCTTGGTAACAGCAGGGGAAGAAGAGGAAGTACCAGCAAGAATAGAAGCAAAGGATGGCTTAGGAGCAGGAGGGTCTCCCGGAGCAGATGGGGGAGCAGCCAAGGCTGCCATGCCCGGCGAGCAGGCCAAACCCTAGCAAGGATAGCCTAGCCGGTAGAGAGAG
>BJCM01172428.1:0-11325 GCA_018326385.1 Flaveria bidentis
ACATTTTCATATCCCAATCTCGTTTTAATCCTAGCTCCCTGTTGAGATTTACATAAATCATCATGTTTCATTCCTGATATGGTCCATTTGTCTAACTTTGACTGAAGTTTGCTTGTTTCAAATTCAGCAAGAGCAACTCTTTCAGTCAAAGTACTAATCTCAACATTTCTTTCCAAAACAATTTGTTTTAAGTGATCATTTTCTTTCAAGGCCTCGTTTAGTTTAACAAAATATTTTGACTCATTGATTTTAAGTTCCTCATTAATTCTTTTTAAATATTTCTCATTATCAATTAATAATCGATTAGCTTTATAAACCCCAAATAATCTTATTTTGCAAGCAGAGGAACACATATCCTGAATTACCTCATATGGAAGTCCCATCACCACCTTTATTGCTGCTAAGGCCTTTTCACATTGGCAGACTGGAGTACTTGACTTGCTTTCCTCAACAGTGATAGTAGCATCATAATTTTCTTTTCCTTGCTCAGTGGATGGACTTCCTTCCTTCTTTAGTCCTTCAGATTTACCTTCTCTCATCCTCTCATCCTTCTTTTCTTTCTCTTTCACAGACAACTTAGCCTCGTCTTTGAATTCCTTGAATGGATCAAATTCATCTTCACAGTCTACCTTATCCTTACCTTTAACAATCTCAGCCACCAACGCATGATTAATCTCAGTCCTTGTCTCTTCAACCTCTGCACTCCGATCAATGTAAGAAATCAAGGCAACCTCTTTTTTATGATTCATATCTTCCTTTTCCCTTTCAGTGGTTAATCGTGGAACTCCTGAATTACTGGAATTCATGACAATTGGTGATGGACATTCACGTTTAAGATGTCCCAGCTATTTACAATTGAAGCATCTTAGTTTGGACTTATCAAATCCTAGTTTTGAATTAGAGCTTTGGCCTCCGAAGTTCTTTCGCCCAGTGCGCTCCATAAATCTCTGAGCTCTAAGAGTCAACATTGCCATTTGCCACTGAATGTCAGTTTCTTCTAGATCATCATGGTCCACCTGATACATATCCTCCATTGTCATTCCTTTCCCTTTCAACTCTGCAGCCACAAGGGCTTCATAACTTTGAACAAACATTCCAAAAAGAGCCATCATTTCTGATGAAACTGAAGTTTCAACATTCGCCTTAGTAATAGCCTGATCTCTCCAAACACTAACACTTCCTCTTGAAAAAGTACTAGTATTAACTCCTCCTTGAGTTGATGTTTGCATATGTGAGCTTGCAGCGGATGATGGTAATGCAGCATTTTGAGTAAAATCAGATGTAGGGGCATCATGATATGATTAAATTCCCTTCTCTTCATGTCTAACTCAAAGGATTTAAGCTTATTGATGATATCCATCAACTTGTAATCAGTGAAACTTCTTTCTTGCTTTAGCATTCTTACTTGAAGGCTCCAGTAAGGTGGGAGAGAGTCTGGCAGTCGGTTTACTTGTTCACTGTTGGAGAGTTTTTCATCATATTTTTAAGGTGCTTGAAACTGTTAAAAAGCAATTTATGAGATCTGTCAGACTCTCGTTCTTGTATCCTACAAAGGAAATGAATTCCTTCTCTGCTTGAATGTTCTTATCCTTCACCGGTTCATCGTTACCATCATAGAACTCACATAGAGCATCAAAGAGGGACTTAGCATTTTTATGCTCTACAAATCGGTTGTAGATGTCTGGTGCTAGACAGAGAGTTAATGCTCCAAAAGCTTTCTGGTCATGATCGATCAGCTTCAGATCCTTCTCGGTGAAAGTAGACGAGTCCTTATTTTGAGAAACAACATCACCAACAGTGACAGTTGGTATGTGAGGACCAGAAATAATCGATTCCTATTGATTGTGGTCAGTGTAAAAGAAGAAGGCTTTGAGACATCTCTTCTAATCCTCGAAATTATCCCCGTTAATGAGTCTCAGATGTCTATTGGGATGTACACTTTCAAGCTCAGCTAAAGTAAGTGAGGTTAACTTTGACATGGTAGTTTCGCTAGGAATAAAGTAATTTCGGCAAGAGAAGGAACAATTTCGCTGAAAGTGAAGTAGTTTCGTTGAAGACAGGTAAGTTCGCAGACAATTTCGTTGAGAAAGCAAGTTTCGCTGAGTTGTCGTAATTTCGTAGACAATTTTGGCAGCAGTTTCGCTAGCCGAATGTCACAAATAGCTTAGTTTCGCTGATAGATTCGCACGAAACAAGCTTGAACTTTCGTTCAATAACACTTTCGGAAACAATTTCGCTTTTTAAACCTCACAAGCACTATTGAACTTTCGTTCAAAGAAACTAGCTTCGTAGAGCAACAAGAAACAATCTCAATGAGGATAACACCAATAGTTTCGCAGAAAGAATTTTTAGTTTCGCTAGATGAACAACTAATTTCACTAGACAAAGCTTAATGCCTTTTTCAACACGAAATCAATCTAAAATCATCAAAAACCCAATGGATTTGATATCTGATGATTAATAGAGCTTCCCCAACCTAAAACCAGCACAACTCAATCAAATTCCATGTCAAATACACATTAATTTGAACTGAAATTGATGAAAACTTGATATTAAACAAAAACAACCAAAAACCTAACAAATCATGAGCACTAAGGCTCTGATACCATATTGGTGGTCCATTTGATCGATTTGCAGTACAAATGAGTTGCTGAATCATTCAATATCAAACACACAATAGAAAAGATGAACAATGAAGATTAAAAACAATAACAATTCATTCAAAGTAAGACAATGATGATCAATATATTTAATAACACCAAAGCAGAATGATATTTCTGTGAAATTACTGCTTACAAAGATGACTTGCAACAAGGATAAACGATTAGGGTTTTGCAAGATTAGCTAACAATGATAATGATCAAACTATATATAGTAGTCTTAGTTTCGCAGACAGTTTCGTTGTCAGCGAAACTATTCTGCCGAAACTATAGTTCGCCCGATAGAAAAAACAGTTTCGCCGAGCGAACAAAACAGCTGACTGTGAGTGAAACTCTCACAGTTTCGCTGGACTGCAAAACTAAATAAAGCTAATTATATAGGAAAGAAAACTAACATAAGACCTATTACAAGCAAAAATAAACATTCTAATCTAAGGTGAGTCCAACCTATGTATGATCTTCACACGACAAAGATAAACATACATAACATGGAACACAAACATAATGATACAAAACATCACCATACAAAGCACCATCACACATGACATAACAATCTTGCTACATACCATCATGCATAAGCATCAATCATACATCATCAAATCATATCATACATCGCCTATTGCATCATCTATGACTTCACAAAGTCAACTTACATACCCCCGGGAACCTCCCAAGTCAAAGGTGTATAGGTGCTATGCAGGTGCATGGCCTTTCAAGCGCATGGGGATCACTTAGCCGCATGGGCAACTTTCAGGCGCATTGGCACTATTGGGGTGCATGAGCAACACTTAGTCAATTCTGGGCAATTCTAAGCGCATGGGCACTATGCAGGCGCATCAGTGCCTAGGCGCATGGGAATCCTGGGCGTCTGAACACTTAGAATATTTCAGCCTATTTCTAGGCGCATGAGTACTATTTGTGCGCATGAGGTTTTGGGCGCATGGGAACACTTAGGCAGTTATTTTTGTTGGGCGCATGAGCCACTGTTTAGGCACATGGTAGTCTATAACACTCCTAAACATCATAATGCAGTTCCCAATTATCACCTATCAAGTTGTAAGCTTAAATCATACATCTTAAGCCTTAGAAACACAACCATAACATCATCATACACATACATAGCCCAAAGTCAAACCCCACCCACAACATACACACATACGCACATACGGGTATAAAACCCAACTTTATAAAAACGTTCATACATGCATTTCCAGCCCAAAGAAGTTTAAAACAAGTAAAAAGTGGGTTCTAGAACTCACCTTAGCTGCCTTTGGTTATGACTTCTTCAAAACCCGTTTGCAATTGAGTTCAACCGACTTAAAACCCACCAAAGACAAACCCGAACACACACAAACATATATAAGCATATAATCGAGGCTAAGGCTAGTTAAGAACATCATAAACACATGAATTCTTACCTTGAATTCGGTCTTCTGCTCTTGTTCTTCAAAGACCCGAAAACTTCAGCTCTTCTTCACTTTCTCTCTCTAAATAAATCCGAATGCTATGTGTCAAGAGAGAGTGAGGAGCGGCCATCACCTTTATTTACCAACTTTTGAAGACTTTTGTCGTTTTTACACTTTTTACCCTTTAACTTGGGTAATATACATTTTCTTTCTTTTTCCTTCACTTTATTCTTTCTTCCTTTGACTTTAAAAATAACTGGGTGTTACAAGTCCACCCCCCTTATATAGGTTTCATCCCAAAAACATGTTATTCCTCAAACAATCATGGGTAATGCTGTCTCATTTCCTCCTCTATATCCCACGTAGACTCGGATCCCTTCCTATGCTTCCACTATACAGAGGAACCACTTTATTCCTTAACCTCACAAGAGGAACCACTTTATTCCTTAACCTCTTCTCTTTACGATCAATGATCGCCACTGGTTGCTCCATATAATTCAGTCGTTCATCTACCTCAATATCTTCTAGTGGAATAATCATATCCTCGCCTGCTAAAAACTTTCTCAGATGAGATACATGGAATGTCGGGTGAATCCCACTTAACTCATCTGGTAACTCTAGTCTATAGGCCACATCTCCTACTTGAGCAATGATTTGGAAAGGCCCTATATATCTCGGGCTCAACTTGCCCCGCTTTCTGAATCAAATGATACTTGTCCAAGGTGAGACCTTCAACATGACTCTATCACCCACTTGGAACTCAATCGGTCTACGTCTCTTATCAGCATACGACTTTTTCCTATCTTTAGTTGCCTTCGTAAAGGCTTTGATCCTTGCCAGTTGCTCAGTCATAGCCTCGACCACTTCGACGCTCCCTAACTTTTTATGGCCAATATCCCCCAACACACGGGCGTTCTGCATCTCCTACCATATAGCATCTCATAAGGAGGCATACCAATGCTGGCATGATAACTATTATTATATGAGAACTCTGCTAATGGTAAGTGGTTATCCCAACTTCCTCCAAAGTCAATGACGCATGCCCAAAGCATATCTTCTAGTGTCTGAATAGTACTTTTTGACTGACCATCCGTCTGAGGATGATAAGCCATGCTAATATGTAACCTCATCCCCATCGCATCATGGAATTTCTTCCAAAATTTATATGTAAACCGGGTGTCACGATCAGACACAATAGACACCGGCACACCATGACGAGTTACAATCTCTTTAATGAACAGATTCGCCAACCTCTCGGATGAATATGTTTTTCAGATCGGTAGGAAGTGAGCACTCTTCGTCAAACAATCAACTATCACCCATATAGCATCATACCCTCACGCGGTACGCGACAACTTCGTAATAAAGTCCATGGTGATATGCTCCCACTTCCATTCCGGTATATCCAATGGTTGGATCTTCCCATACGGCTTCTAATGCTCCGCCTTCACTTGTAAACAAGTGGGGAATTTACTCACATACTCCGCCACATCACATTTCATACCCAGCCACCAATAATCTTTCTTCATATCTTGATACATCTTCGTAGCACCGGAATGAATGGAGTACCGAGTTTTATGAGCTTCATCCATAATCTTCCCACATTGATCCCCAAAATGTAGAATCCACATCCATCCGAATCGAGTTCTAACACCAAGTGTGTTTTCACCCAACTCCGTGACCAGGCCTCTCATTCTTTCAGAGTTAAGATGATCTTCCTTCAATGCCTTATCTTGAAACTCCTTGACCTGCTTCATTACATCAGAGGCCATAATCAACTGGTAGCCTTCACCCGTATTGGCTTGGGTCTCTCCTTTCGGTTAAGGGCGTCTGCCACCACGTTGGCTTTGCCCAGATGGTAATGGATCTCGCAATGGTAGTCTTTTATGAGTTCCAACCATCACCTCCGCCTCATGTTCAAATCTTTCTGCTCGAACAAGTACTTCAAGCTCTTGTGGTCAGTGAATATCGTACACTTCGTCCCATATAAGTAGTGCCTCCATATCTTTAACGCGAAGACCACAACTGCTAGCTCCAAGTCATGAGTAGGATAATTAAACTCATGAACTTTCAACTGTCGGGATGCGTAGGCTATAACCTTTCCTCTCTGCATCAATCACACATCCCAACCCCGAGTAGGAAGCATCTGAATAAACCACCAAATCTTCGCTTCCATCGGGTAACGACAATACAGGAGCTTGAGTCAACCTCGCCTTTAACTCCTCAAAAGCCTTCTCTTGAGCTTGACCCCATACAAACCTTACATCCTTCCGGGTCAACTTGGTTAGTGGGGAAGCAATCTTAGAGAAGTCTTGAATGAACCTCCTATAATAGCCCTCCAAACCCAAGAAACTACGAATCTCGGATGGCATCTTTGGTGACTTCCATTGCATCACCGCCTTCACCTCTGCCGGGTCTACCATAATCCCCTCAAGATTCTCTACATGACCAAAGAACTGGATTTCACAAAACAAAAATGCACACTTGGAGAACTTGGCATACAACTTCTCCTTTCTCAATGTCTCCAAAACCTCCCGAACATGACCGAGATGCTTTATCTCGCTCTTCGAATAAATCAGGATATCATCAATAAACACAATCACTAATTTATCCAACATCAGCTGACACACTCGATTCATCAGATCCATAAAAGCTGCTGGCACATTAGTCAAACCAAAAGACATAACGAGAAACTTGTAGTGTCCATAACGTGTGCGAAAAGCTGCTTTGGGAATATCTTGTTCCTTAACCTTCAGCTGCTGGTAGCCAGATCGAAGGTCTATCCTTGAAAACCAACTGGCACCCTGGAGCTGATCAAACAGATCATCAATTCTTGGTAAAGGGTACCGATTCTTCACTGTCAGCTTGTTCAGTTCACGGTAGTCTATACGCATCCTCATACTACCATCTTTCTTTTTCACAAATAAGACTGGAGCACGCCAAGGCGAGATACTCGGTCTAATGAACCCCTTATCAAGCAACTCCTACAATTGCTCCATCAACTCTTTCATATCAGTTGGATCCAACCGATACGGTGCATTAGCAACAGGTTGGGCACCCGGTATCAAGTCAGTCTGGAACTCAATCTCGCGGTCAGGTGGCACTCCTGGTAAGTCTTCGGGGAAACACGTCCGGAAAGTCACACACATCTAGTACATCAGACAATTATGGTGTATGCATATCCACGTCCTTCACGTAGCCCAAGTAGGAACTACAGCCACGCCTCATGCACTTTCCCGCCACCGCCATCGAAATCACTTTCGGTATCGTCGTGACTCGATTTCCGTAAACCATCACCGCACTCCCGTCAGGCGGTGTCAATCGAATCATCTTCTTACGACACACAATATTTGCCTCATAGTCCGCCAACCAATCCATTCCTAGGACTATGTGTAACCCGCCTAAGGTCATCACAAAGAGTCTAACATGAAAATTGTGACCTTCTAGTTCTACGTCACAACCTTCTATCATCTTGGAAATCCTGATAGACTTACCTATGGCAGTTTCTACATCAAAGGGCGTATCTACATTCTTACTAATAACGGGCAATTTAGCACAAAAAGCAGCAGAAATAAAACTTTTACTAGCTCCATAATCAAATAACACAGAGGCTAAGGTTTGGTTACTAGAAACATACCTGACACAACATCTGGGACCGTCCTAGCCTCTTCCTGCGTCATCGTGAACGCTCTGGCACTCGCCCTCTGCCCTTCTCCTCCAGCCTCCTTCACTCCCGAACCTTTAGCCCTTGGCTTCTTGCAGTCCCTACTCATGTGACCCTCCTCGCCACAGGTATAACACCTCCTTACTCCGCAGTTCTTTACCACATGTTCGGTCCTTCCACAATGGAAACAGACATTGGATCCCACTTTACATTCCCCGGTATGCTCTCGTCCACACTTAACACACCTCTTCAACCCCGCACCGGATGTGACCACACGTCGGTCATCCACTCGTGCACCTTTGTTGCTTGGAGCGGCTCCGCCACGTCCAAATAGCTTCCCATTCCAATTTCGATCACCACCACCTTTCTTGCTAGGTTCTGTCACCACCACAGGTCTTTCATCGTACAATCTCCCAACCAAGTCAACCGCCGATCTAAATGTGCTCAGCCGGGCAAAGATCATGTGCCTACAAATATTCGTCGGTAGCCCTTGGATGTATCTCTTGCTCTTTCGTGATAGAGGTGTCACTTGATCTGGCACTAGTCGTGCCATCTCATTGAACTTAGTGGTGTATTGTTGATGGGTCATAGTCCCCACCTCGAACTGCAGGAACTCCCTCTCAACTTTGTCCATCTCTCGGTGAGTACAGAACTCCTCAATCACCAGCCTCTTCAGTTCTGCCCACTTCATCCTTCCAATTACCCGACTACCATCGGCTTGGACGATATTGTCCCACAAGCACAAAGCCGAGTCCACAAACAAGTGGGAAGCAAACTTCACCTTCTGATTTTCCCAGCACTCGCTGATGTCGAGAACAGCTTCCATCTCTCTCACCCACCGGTGAGCAGCAACAGTAATGTCATTACCATCGAAGGTTGGGGGCTTGCATCTTTGAAATGCCTCATAGTTAGAGCCTCATGCCGTCTCCTGCACAGGTTCTTCTTCCTCTTCTTCTTCACATCAGAGAGAATTGTCTTAGTCTCGGGCTGTCTTCTTTCGCCCGTTGGCCTACTCCTTTCTTTCCTTTCTCCTTCCCTCACAGTCTTGATTACTTTGGTCACCATAGACGGTAAGATTGTTTGCATGACCTGATGCACCTCTTCAACAACAACCTCCTTCACCGAGGCTCTTAAGTTAGCACTCTTATCCCCAACCTCTGGATGAGGAGTCTCTTGTTCTTCATGAACCACCTCTTCGGCTCTAGGCCTTCCTCTTGTAGCTCGTGGTTCAGCACCATGACCTCCACCACGTGAAGCTTTTGATGATCCACCACTGGCCATCCTCTAAACACACTATAAGATTCAAACACTAGCACGGTCATTCAAGGGAATATCTCAGTTCATGTCAAGTATAGTAAGTCCCTAATTATAGTGGTCAGTTGTGATTAGCCACTTACTTTACTCTTCATACCCCAAGCATTTCCTATCTTGACTACATTAGTATCTAAATCTACTAAGAGCACACAAAACAAATCATATAACATAGGCACATAATGTTAGTTAACATTAAGAAATACCTAATGGCATGCAGCTACTCAGACTGGCATCCCTTCCCTTTCCATCCCATTTTCAGTTTAAGTTTAGGTTTCTTTTGAGAATTTACCTGTTTCACTTAAACTTTGGCTCTGATACCAACTTGTAAGGCCCCGTTTCCGGGACACTTACAGCTGTCAATCATCGCACGTAAAACATATAATTACATGAACTTTAATAAAATACTACAACAGAATCATTAAAATAACTTTTCCATTTCATTATAATAGCTTTTGCAAAATAATACATCGTTATCAAATTACAAAATACTTGTTGTATTACATCCCAAAAACATTATAATAATGGATGCCATCCAAAACGAGCCAAGTAGCCGCCCCGTGCCATCCTCATCAACCTTTACCTGCCAACTGGAAACACATAAATGTCAGCATTGCTGAGTGAGTTCTAGTTTTAAAATAAAACATGATTTACTTTTATTTAAAACCGTTCTTTACTTCCTTTCAAATCATACTATACTTTCGTACAAGATCACACATGGTACGTACACATAGATAATATTATTATTATCTTCCTTTACTGTTCATCACTTTCTTTCTTTATCTCTTTCCGGATCAGTGTCATAAGCTATACCCCAAACGTATGCACAACGCGGGTACTGGGCCGAAGATCATAAATGACTTCCATAATGTAACATCTTGTATTTTTGAGTTAATTAAAAGTTTGCATCGTTAAATTCTTGTAAGGGTTATTGTTGGCATTTATGAAACTTAGGGCTATCTATGTTTGTTCCTTAATCATTATTAAAATTTTAATTTATAAAAGTAAATAACTAAAGTATTAAGTTTTAAAATAATACCAATATTAACATAATTAATAATAATAATTATAATAATAATATTAATTTATAAATAATTACTAATCTTAAAAATAGTTAAAAACTTAAAATAAATAAGTTAGGGGGGTTAATTTGCTAATTTTGAAACTTTAAATGAGAGTTTAAGCATAAAATGATAAAAAGAAAACTACAAGGACCAAAGTTGTAATTAATTAAAATCTGTAGCCTTCTTCCCCCTTAGGCCGTTTTTCCGGCCAGCGGCCGGCATAACTCTGGCGTGGTGCCGACAAGGCCAAAAGTTCATTTTTTGTTCACAAGTTCGACTTAAATTAACACCAAATGACTCGGGAAGACATTTTGAACTTAAATACAAGATTTAATTACGTTTAAACATCGGTTTCTAACCTCAATCGATTTAGTAACCGAAACCATTAAACCTTAAACCGTTCGAATATTAAAATTCAATAATAATCGAATTAACTAAGGCCAATCGATCTTCTATCTATATATAATCATTTACCATTCCCAATTTCACCTGAAACCAACACAATCATCACCTTTGATCACTCACGTCATCGCGAACCAACCCCTATTCGAACTTCGTTACCTGGTCATCATAAACCAAAATTGAATGAGGGCTTTTGATCTTGGAGTTTACTAGAAGCTTTCTGCATAATCAATTGGATTATTATCCACTTTTATACAACGAACAGATTCGAGTCTCGACTACATCTGATCATCGCCAACTTAACATCATTCGGGTAATTAATCGCATGTACACACTTGTCTATACATGGGGAGCAAAAGCCCCATGATTGTAAGCGTTATCAGAATCACTCTGATGTTGAATTGGATCAAAGTTAATTCTAGGGTTTATGCAATTTGATGATTTCATTAGGATTATGTTTATAAGAATTTAAAACCAAAATAAACCGTGGCCAAGGCCTTAGTTTACTGGTTCCACACCCACATTCCATACTTGAGGTCCTGGGTTCGAACTCGGCAACCCCCAGTAAAATTTTAAGGTCTTTTTCAGCCATAATTTAATTATAGAAAAATTTCAATAAATATAAAAATGATTTTTACAAACTTCAATCATTTTTAAAATCATCTAAATATTTTCTGAAAATTTATTTCTTGTACAACATTTAAACATTTTATTATAAAAAATTATTTACAAATGTTAGAACTAAAGAATTTTATAAAAATAGATTCTAAATGATAATTTAAATTATTAAATTATTATTGGACCTTATGTTATCTTTG
>BJCM01172442.1:0-12732 GCA_018326385.1 Flaveria bidentis
ATTCATACTTACCATCTAACAAGTGAGTTTCGTGGCCCCTTTTATGCTATACAACTTTACAATCATTTACAAACTTGGGGGAAAAGTATGCTCACCCATTTTTCATGTTGTACTACATACATACAATTTACATACTTGGAATCAACATGTTACTGTTTTGTGAGTACTTATCTGATACATGCTTGAGTCTGCTTTGTGATTCTTTCTTACAACCATTTAATTCTAGTGTGGGAACCGACGGATAGGTATTGGTAGTACTACTAGGTTGACACCCCCACCCTTGTTCGTTGGTATACTATTTAGTACCAACAGTCGCCAGGAACGAGCCTTGGGTGAATATATTCCGACAAGATTCTTTGTGTGCGTCGTTAGGTTTGGTTGTAAAGCTCATGTCATGTGATTTTGCTTACTTATAACTGTATTCACGGTATTCCGCCACAATTATTATACAGCATCAATTACTTATTTACATTTAAACCTACGAGCTCACCAACAATTTTGTTGACCATTTTGAGTATATCTTTTTAGGTGAACATGCTAATTGAAGATCTAGGTGTGCTGCCTTAGTGGAGACCCTAGGGTGCATTTTGAGACTAATCTTTGTCTTTTGGAAAACTATGTTGTAGTTGCTTTAAACATTATACTTTTGTAACTTGTTCCCGGGTTGTGGGAATTGCATACAATGTTATCATCTTTATTTATGTGAATCATTTAATATGTTTATGCTTGTGGCTATGTTATGGTGAATATTGACTAAACACGACACAAGTCCCCTTGTTGTCAGGTGTCGTCATGACACGCTTGTCATCATTTATTATATTGCATCTCTATCGCTTACCATGTGTTATGACGATCCCGTCTCGTTACATCCCCGTGTTTTCGCTCTTAGCGGGGGTGTGACAAGTGGGTGTGCACCTCCATACATTTGCTTGCAAGCCTTTCTTAAGTTCATTCATTCATTAATGCATGCATTCATTCATTGTGTTCCACTTTTCATTAGGTTTCACTTTACGTTACATAATACTTTCATTTCATTCATTAACAATCAACGTAAAGTCACGGGAAAGATAAACATACATCATAACAAGGAACATAACATACACAGTCATCAACATCATTATACAGGGCATCATACATACATACATAACATGCATCATGCATAAACATGCAACATCATACACCATCATGCCCATCGTAGCGTCTATGACCTCAAAAGTCATCTTACATGAACTTACAAAAACCTCCCACGTCAAAACTTACATCTGCACTTTCCCCCGAAAGTCAGTAATTAAACTACACTTTCCTCGGGTACATCAGCCCTACTTGGGCGTATGGGCACCCTTCAGTCGCAGAGCCTCCAGGCGACTGAACATCATGCGATTGAACCAATACGGATGAACACCTATGCGAATGAACACCCAATCGTGCGAATGAAAATAATGCGAATGGACTCAATGCGGACGAGTCCCATGCGAATGGACCTAATGCGGATGGAACTAATGCGGATGAGCATTTATGCGAATGGGCTCTCAGTCGTGCGAATGAACTCTCAGTCGTGCGAATGAACCTCAATCGTACCTCAATCGGCCGTATGGTCTCCATTCGGTCGCCTAGCCCTAGCTGATGCAGAATACAGTTCATCCCGAACCCAATCTACCATATTTGACCTCCAAGCTCATCCAAACCCATTCTCAGCCCAAATCAACCATCCTAAACCTTAGGGATGCATACCACAACACCATTCAAGCACGCACAAGCTCAGAAACAAACTCCAAACGCATCACACGCAAACACATACAAATGGGTCAAACACACACACATACAAAAACGGGTTTCCAGACGTGTTCCAGCCCTAAAATCGAACAAAAACATTTAAAAGAGGGGTCCTAGAACTCACACAAACCACACCAAGAAGTAGAGCTTCGTTTGGACCCGGTACATGACGATTTTGCTCACTTGAATCCACCCGAACCAACTTTTTCTCTCTTTTCTCCCTTTCTTCTCTCTTTAGCTGAATTTTGGGTGTGGGGAGAGGGTAAGGGCTGCCCTCTCCCTTTAAATACCCCCACGCACCCAACTTTCTCTCGTTGGCGAGTTTGGTCACTCGACTTTGGACTTTATTTCTTTTTCTTCTTTCGTCGGCTTCAAAATAAATAACCGGGTGTTACAAATAAAAATTCATTTGTTTCTAGCTCATCTATATTTGCTTTTGTTTTTAACAAATTCATTTAACCCGACTTGTTTTTAGGCAACCTAAACTTTTGAATCAATAAGTATCAACAAGTTATATGAATCTATGTGCCACTTTAGCTTTAGCCTAGAGGTCAAGAATGTTGTGCTCTTGTGGGGAAACCAAGGTTCGAACCTTGGAAATGTGTAAAATTAAATTTAGATATAGGATATAAAGAGGGAGGGATGGGAGGGGAGGGGGTGGGTAAGATATGCTGTAAAAAATAAGAATCCATGCTAATTGTTATGTTCTTAATGAAATATTTTGCTAGTAAATGACATATTCTCTAATCAAATAATTATCAATTCAAGTAACACATATAAGCAAAATGCTTTTAAAAATAAATTTAAAAAAAGTGTATCTATTCATATAAAAAAACATGAATCTATTTACACGAACACAACATTCTTCCACACTAACGTGTAAAACAGTTTGATACAAAGCTAAGGCTATGTGTTATGGGGTAGAGCCCCATATGAAGTTATCATGTAATTCCGTGACTTGCTGACATAGTGCTGACTGGGCACTGGATAGAGCTTCATCCTGCTATGGATCAAATGAACAAAGGCTCTAACGAATTTTTTAATGTATATATATTTTTAATGTGAAAAAAAAAATACACAATTAAACATCATAATCAAATAAAATTCATTAAAAACATAAAAAAATAATTAAAACACATTACTTAATTTATAAAATATAAAGAGAAAGTGAGTGAAATAAGATGGTTTGTAAAAAATTGAAAATAGGTAAAAAATTATACAAGGCCTTTAACAGCTACTTTTTTGAAACTCACAAACCCAACGGTCAAATGCAACCGCAATACCCCTTACGCCAGCCCTATCGCGCCTGATGACAACCACATGGGTCACGCTCCGTTCACGCCCCCACAATACTTGGACTAAAAACTATGAATATAATAAACACATTTGAAAATTAAGGAAAACACATTACTATACACTTATTTTCAAAGGTCGGAATGCCACCGACCAATAAACCCTCTCAACTTTTTTTATTTGACATTTTTTATACCTAAATTTTTTGTAATTTTTTTAAAAATATCACTTTGACCCCCTTAGGCTTTTAAAGTTTCGGGTTTATCCCAGTAAATATAAATTTGAGTCCATCATCGTTAGGACCTAATAAGATGTGATTCGGCTTAACTATTTTTCGACAAACGCCTACGTTTTGACGTAAATTTTGTTCAGATATTAGTTGAGTCAAATTTAAATGTCCGACATAAGTTTTGTCTAGGAACGCATCAGATCAAATATAATATATTTTTGTTTACTCTACGTTTCGACGTAAACTTAATTCGGACACGAGTCAAATATAAATGTTTCAACATATGTTTTGTTTAGATAAAAGTCGGGTCAAATATAATACGTTTTCATTCAACGGTATAAATTCGAGTCACTCTACACATTGGCGTAAATGTAGTTCGAAAACGAATCAAACCGATTGTAGTTTATACATTATCACACAACATAAGATGTCGCGGCAACACGCGACAACTAAAAAAGCTATTTCATCTTAACAATCCCAATTTCAATCTAGTGCGCAAATTTATTTTATTATTTAAGGTTTTCCTTTTTTTTCTTTTTAACTCAATATATCGTTTTAAATCATATATATATATATATATATTCATACGTGTATGTTTATCTCTTGTTCCTATATAATCGATACCTAGGCCCGTGAACAACTACTATATATACTCTAATCAAATGTAACACTCGCCAATTTTCAAATTATAATCCGAACCCAAACTCATTTTGAGTTTCCATCATTAAATTATTTTAATTGTTTTTAATGGATTAAATGCAACTTACATTGTGAGCTATTTATTTACTAATTATTTAAAACAACTTGTAATAATTTACAGAGTTTTAAATAATTCTTTTTATATAGTTATAAAGTGTTATTAATCATTTTACAATAAATAATTAAATGGAAAAGTTTATTAAAATTTATTTAATTATAAAATGATTTTTAATAACTCATAGAGTTTTATTAGTAGTTATGAATGTTTATTATTAAAAATAAATAATTAAGTTATGAAGTTTACAAGTTTAACAAATAATTAATTTGATTTATTATTTAAATTAGTTTTAATAAGTCAAGGGCCTAACTTGCAATTTATGAAACTTAAAATAAAAGTTTGGTCATAAAATGCCAACTATTAAGATCACAGGGACCGAAAAGGTAATTTGGTTCAAAGCAACCCCAACTGCCCCCTTTCCCGTCAGTCACCTCCAACCACAACTCCGGCCATCTCCGGCGGAGTAAAGTCTTCCTAATCTGACCCAAACTAAACCAATCGAACCGCCCTTTCACTTCGTGCACATGGATTCGAACCTACTACCATATTGTAATTCGATTTTAAATGCTATTAAGAACATTCAATTAGAAACCTAAATGCACCTTCAACCAAAATCTGTTTCAATTCGGTATACGAACAATTGATTTAATCGATTCATTTGAAACGTACTGCTAATCAATTCAAATTCAACTCAACCAATAATTACGTTTGAAAGCTAGTAATTGTCATTAAATTTGAGTTGGAGCACCCGAATCAAACTCATAACCCGTTCATAGTGGAAACGATCAAATATTTGCTAATTAACAGAGTTATAATACACATATCGGCACTACCAAGCTTCCTGTAACATCAATTTCTATCCATACTCCCTTGCACAAAACTGTCGATCACCATCTTTGGTATCGACCTGCAACTCCATCAAAGGACCCATTCCGAGCAACATTTGTTGCAATTGATAGAGGGTTATTGTTCATAATCGCTTAGGGAAGCTTCACACCAAACCAATTGGATTATAATCAAAGAAAAAGTCTCGAAGAGGATCCAATTCACTCGCGAATGTTCTATCTTCATCGCCATCGATTTATAACAAAAATAGGTAATTAAACACACATCTATACTTGATTTCATTAGGGGATTAAAAGCCCTAACATTCCACTCCTTAACAATAATCGATTGGGATTCAATTTGCTCCAAATCGAATTAGGGTTCGTGAGGATTTGGGGAAAATAAACAGATTATGTTTTTAAAGTTTTAAAGGAAGTATTTAACAGATCTGGGCTCTAGCCCAAATGGTTACTAGTTCACCCAGAAGGTCTCGGGTTCGAACCCGACCTACGGCATTTATTTTTTTTAAAGCCAATTTTATACATTTTAAACTTCAAAAATTTTATTAATATGTTAATAAATTAAAATAAAAACTACTTTGTTAACTAAAACATTTCGGGTATTATTAAAATAAATTTTATAAGATTTTAAAACTTATAATTTTGAATGTAATAACTTTTAAATTATATCAAATGTTATAAAAAAATATTATTAAGTCTTATATATGCTATAAATATATTATAACACAAACTTGGATTATTTTAAACGTATTAAACCTACGTGTTATAAATACTTGGAATAATAAAGTACTCAAATGATTATTTAATAATTATTTAAATATTATTCATCTATTTATTTAACCATGATATATGTATATATATATATATATATATATATATATATACAATTGGTTTTATTCTTTAACTTTTATTTAAACTCTTGAAACTAATAAAACAATATAATTTTCTATTTTACCTTATTCTTAATTTTTTTAAAGGTTTTATAAGATTTTTATTATAAATCATTTAAAAGTTCAAAACTTTATAAAATGACTTTAAATAATTTTAAGGTCATTAAACTAAGTATTCAATCAGTTATCTTTATCAAAAATTTAAATAAATAATTATATTAATTTCTTTTCACACACTATTTTTAATAAAATCAATTATTGAATCATTCATTATCATTATCAATCTTAATTGGTTTATTTCATTTTTATAGAGACAGAACCTAATCGATTGCATTTGAATTAATTATAAAAACCTCAACTCCAAATGAAACCCTAAACCATACTTACTCTTGAATCGTATCTTTATCCTAATTCTATGACATCAACCATTAGGTTGAATTGTAAAAGAAATCGTTGGAGCTTCGATTAATCTCTTGCCATCATTCTTATACTTATTTTCCATGTGAGTATTTCTATACCCCTTTTTATATTTCTACACTTTTGGGGTGAAAATGTTACATTATAAACTTTGCACTTGTAAACACGTTTGACTCTTGTAAACTTATGGCTTTTCACCTGTATGTTGTGGTTAGTTGAACTTTGTAGCTACCATGTAATGTCGAATATATGTACAATCATTAACTATTGCTAGCCTGGTGACGTCATAGATCTATGGGCTTGACAAGCCTGCTTGGTTGATCCAAGTACACCTAGCTAATCGTATATGCTTGTAAACGTTTGAGACTTGTAAAACTTTGTCAAGGTTTGATTGTGCATTCTGTCTTACATCCCTAGTTACTTTGTTCTCTAACTTACAACATAAATTGCCATCTTTTATATACTTATGTATTGAAAACTATGGAAATCTCACCAACTTTATAGTTAACCCTTTATTTTTAACATGTTTTAGGTTTACTACTTGTGGATTCTCTTCGTGCTCATATAAGACTTGGACCTAGTTTAACTTAACATGTTATTTCTTTGTTTGTTGCTTTTGTATTGTATGAACTTTTTTTTTGTCTTGTAATGTTTTAATAAATAATGGTATATAATAGTATTTCAACTTAATTAGTTCAATGTGCTATGAGCAATCGTCTCCCATTCGTCCGCCCCAATGATTCCGTCGTCGGTCGGGGTGTGACAGGCAACGAGAGAGAGTATATTACGATCAAAGTCTATGTCTATTATGTCTATGCCTTCTTCGTACGGTATTGTAGACAGAGAATGGAAGGCTTTGATACTCTTAAATGCACAACCTGGCGATCGTGTGGATTTAATACTTGTCGTCGACTTTAGACTAATAGGGTAACGTTGCAACGTTACTACGAAGGAATTTATAAAAGGGTGTTGTTCGATGATTATAAAGTTGTACGAATAATATTCAGAACCAAGACTAATTGGTCAATAGTCACCGCTAGATCTCAACAATTGTTGGATCGTATACAAGTTCAAGGGATAGTGAGCTTCACAATAGGGTGTGAGTTATTGTTTCTAAGGCGCTTTGAACGCGCGGTGAAGATAAGTATATTGGGTGAAGAGAAAGATTGTTATCAAGGGGATGTTTGTGCAGTTTGTCATGAAGAATACAAATGCGCGAGACGTGATCGCGATATTGGCGTGCAAACATGGTTATCATGTTGAATGCATTAAGAACTGGTTGATGATAAAGTTTTCATGTCCTATTTGCAGGGTTAGGGTTTTTCATAATCCTATCCATGTTGGTTTCGTTATCCTGAGTCAACACGCCAATCTTACGGTTGTATGACATGATTTGGTAAACAACACCCTCACTCATATGACCAATTTTCTTCTTCCTAAGTATACATTAATCTGTTCTTTCTTTCTTTCTTTTCTTATTTTGGATGTCATATGACGATCTGGTAATGTTACTTTAACAGTGGTACGTCTTTTTATGATTTCACTAGCAACAACCCCACATGATCAGAAAACAAAAAAAGGGAAACATATATGGCGTGTAAGTAATATACTTCATCTTCCAGCATAACGATGCCGAAAGCTTATACCATATTAGAATGGGTTGTTTCTTAAGTTCGTGTCATTTTGTTAAGGAATGCACAACTATATATTTGTATCCAAGGGCGTTAGTTAACCTAGAAACAAACTTAACGCTTTCCTGCTACCGTAGTAATCATAAGTCAACCAACTTATTCCCCCGGTGATTGCTTCAATGGTGATCAATGATTAGTATCGACTAATACCTCGTACCCCTAAGATGCCTATTTGAACTAGAATATGATCATAATTTCATTTGTTGATTAGAGTTTTCTTTTGATGATTTACCTAAGATGGTGAGGTAAATCATTCACGCTTTTATGTGTTATTTCTCTTTGATCATCGATTATTAAAGAATAAGATCTTTCTTATTTTGGGTTGAACTTGAGCTAAATCATTTTCTTTTATTTGATTTAGCAAAGTTAAGTATTCACTATTCATCATGATGTAAAAATCTTTACATGATTTTGGGTGTGTGAATCTTTATCAATTTTTAGTTTGCATAAGGTTAAGCTATTGGACTTTATGAGTCACTATACATTTGGATCCAATAAATACAAATAATGTACATGTTTGTGGAGAAGTTTTCACTCCAAACATTCCTTATATCTGACTTGTTTAAAGTTTAATGATTGATTAGTCTAAGGGATTGAATTACTGTTGTGTCTTCTTTTTATTACTTTGGATATAAGCAAGTCAAAGACTCATGTATCCCAGTCAATGGAACAAGTAGTACAAGTAATGATGATATTATTTAAAGCATAGCTAAAAGCATATGCCCATTTCAGAAGGCCTAGTATGATGTATGTTGTGATGCCCATGATCCATATAGATTAGGATCAACTATAGGATGAACGATTCGCTTGGGTTCGGCACATGACTGAAGGAAACCTGGTAGGAAAACATAAACAATCGGGAACACAAAATCACACACAAATACAATGTGATTTTCACACATAATACCAACATACAGACGGGTATTTAGACGGGTATTCATACCTTTACAGTTGACGGTTAGAAACAACATAACTAACCGTCTCTATCTATTTCCTGCTAAATTACATTAATTTTGACTTTCTGAATATTAGTTAGACTTTTCTATTTGACTTCTAAATTAGTCTAATTGATTGAGATTTCTTGATTATAATCTAATTCCAACATGTTGCAATGCTCCTTTCTATTATCTTGTTTGGGCCCAACTAAATGCTAGTCGTCTCTATTTGCACTTGATTTTGAGTATTTGACTAATTTTTAGTTTGCATCTTAAGGTCAAGCTATTGGACTTTATGAATCACTATACTTAATTAACGAAAATTGGTACTTGATTTTGGGTATTTGACTATCAATTTTTAGGTTGCATCTTAAGGTCTAGCCATTGGACTTTATGAATCACTATATGTGATTAAGAAAAACTAGAGTTTTTCCTTTTACGCGCGTTTCACGTGGGAATCCAAGGTTGTCTCAATTTCCACTGGTACTTTATTTATATATTAATATATTAATAAAATGGTATTATGTGTTAATATTTAAAACATATGTGTATTATGTTAATATTTAAATCTATAAGTTTAGTAAGATTTCAATTTCCACTGGTACATCTAAAAGTTCCAAAATGATCATTTAAGATTTTTTTTCTTTTTAGTTATGTTTGTTTATTATTATTTATTTGTGTTCGTGTAACACCCGGTTATTTATCTATTTTGAAGCCGACGAAGGAAGAAAGGAAATAAAGTCCTAAGTCGAGGGACCAAACTCGCCAACGAAAGAAAGACGGGCAAGTGGTGGTATATAAAGGGAGAGGGCAGCCCTTACCCTCTCCTCACACCCACATTTTCAGCCATCAAAGAGGGGAAGAGAGAAAGAAGAGAAAAAGAGAGAAAATGTTGGTTCAGGTAGATTCAAGCGGGCAAAATCGTCGTGTAGCAAGTCAAACCGAAGCTCTACTTCTCGATGTCGTTTGTGTGAGTTCTAGAACCCCACTTTTACTTGTTTTCAAACAATTTTGGGGCTGGAAAGCATAGAAAACCCGTTTTTGTATGTACGTGTGTTTGACCCATTTGGGTGTGTTGCGTGTGATGCGTTTGTAGTTTGTTTCCGGGCTTGTGTGTGCTTGAATAGTGTTGTGGTATGCATCCCTAAGGTTTAGGATGGTCGATTTGGGCTTAGAATGGGTTTAGATGAGTTTGGAAGTCGAAAAGGGCAGTTTGCGTTCGGCTGGAACTGCATTCTGCATCATCTAGGGCTAGGCGACCGACTGGAGACCGAATGGAGGCCATACGACTGAATAGGGTGCGATTGGGGTCCATTTGCACGATTGGGGTCCATTCGCACGATTGAAGGGTCAGTCGCATGGAAGTCATGCGATTGAAGGTCCAGTCGCATAAGAACTCATCCGCATTAGTCCCATTCGCATGAGGTCCATTCACATTAGTACATTCGCACGATTTGGTGTTCATTCGCATGAGTGTTCATCCGTATTGGTTCCTTCGCATGATGTTCAGTCGCATGGAGGCCATGCGACCGAAGGGTGTCCATACGCCCGAATAGGGCTGTTGCACCCGAGGAGAAGTGTAGTTTAACTTCTGACTTTCGAGGGAAAGTGCAGATGTAAGTTTTGACGTAAAGGTTGTAAGATGATTGTTGTGGCCTTAGAGAGTATGTTGGGCATGATGATGATGATGTCGCATGTTTATGCATGTTATGTATGTATGATGTTGCCCTATGGTTGCAACAGACTCGGATAGCGTGCAATCGTTGGGATTGCTAATGAGGTGAGCGACCCTGTTGTCGCAACAGACTCGGGAGAACGAACGTATAGAATGAACGAAAGTTAACGAATGTAATAGAAGATAATAATTATATTATCTATGTGTAATTACAATGTATGATCGTTTGAAAGTAAAGTATGTTTTATTATAAAGCTAGAGCTCACTCAGCAACGCTGACTTTTATGTGTTTCTAGTTGGCAGGTAATGATTGCTGAGGATGGCACGGGCGGCTACTCGGCTCTTTTGGGGTGGCATTTTTTTATTAATTTTTTTGCATTGTAATTCGAACAAGCTGTTTTGTAATGAATGTTGTATTAACTTGCAAAAGCATTTACATGGAAATAAAAGATTATTTTAGTGTTCCGCTGCGATTTTATGAAATAGGAATGTAAATATATGTTTTATGAGCGATGAGAATCCAACTGTAAGCGTCCCGGGAACGGGGCCTTACAAGTTGGTATCAGAGCCAAAGTTTAAGTGAAATGGGTAAAATTTTAAAATAAACCTTAACTTAAATTGAGAATGGGACGGAAAGGGAATGGGATGCCAATCTGAGTAACTGCGTGCCATCAGGTATTTTCGTAAAGTTAACCGGTTTTATATGCGCGCATGTGATGTGTTATGTGATGTTTGTGGATTTAAATACTGATGTAGTCAGGATAGGTAATGCTCGGGGTGTGAAGAGTAAAGTAAGTGGCTAATCACAACTCGCCACTGTAATTAGGGACTTACTATACTTGACATAAACTGAGTTGTTCCCTTGAATGACCGGGTCGGTGTTTGAATCTTTCAGTGTGCGTGTGATGGCCGGTGGTAGATCTTCAAAAGCTTCACGGGGTGGAGGTCACGGCACTGAACCGCGACCCAAGAGGGGAAGACCCATGGTTGAAAAGGTGGTTCCTGAAGAACCATAGACCCCTCAACCGGAGGGTGGCGACGAGAGCGCCAATCTGAGAGCCTCAATGAAGGAGGCTGTTGTTGAAGAAGTTCATCAAGTCATGCAGACGATCTTACCGTCTTTAGTGACTGAAGTTATCAAGGCAGTACGGGAAGGAGAGAGGAAGGAAAAAAGTAGACCTACGGGCGAAAGGAGACAACCCGAGACTGAGATGGTTTTGTCTAACGACAAAGAAGAAGAGGAAGAAGAAGAGTCTGCGCCAGAGGCGGCACGAGGTTGTAACTATGGGGCATTTATGAGATGCAAGCCCCCTATTTTTGATGGTAATGGCACTACTGCTGCTGCTCACCGGTGGGTGAGGGAAATGGAGGCTGTACTTGATATCAGCGAGTGCCGAGAGGACCAGAGGGTGAAGTTCGTTACCCACTCTTTTGTGGACTCAGCTCTATGTTGGTGGGACAATATTGTCCAAGCTGAGGGCAGCAGGGCCATTGGAAGAATGAGATGGTCCGAACTGAAAAAATTGGTGATTGAGGAGTTTTGTCCTCACCGGGAAATGGACAAGGTTGAGAGGGAGTTTTCGCAATTTGAGGTGGGAACGATGACACACCAAGAGTACACCACAAAGTTCAATGAAATGGCACGTCTGGTGTCGGATCAAGTCACGCCTCTGTCACGGAAGATAAAAAGGTACATCCAGGGTTTGCCAGCGGACATTCGCAGACACATGATCGCCGCCCGACCGAGCACGTTTAGGTCAGCGGTGGATTTAGCAGGGAGACTGTATGATGAGAGGACTGTGGTGGTGGTGGCTGAAGGTAGTCGGAAGGGTAGAGGTGATAGAAACTGGAATGGGAAGAGGTTTGGTCGGGGTAGTGCCTCGACGGGTAACAAGAAGGCACGGGTGGACGACCGCTGTGTGGTCGTATCGGGTGCTGGTATAAAGAAGTGTGGTAGGTGTGGGAGAGAACATAGCGGGGAATGTAGGCTGGGGTTGAGTGTGTGCTTCAAATGTGGAAAGCCGGGGCGTATAGGCAAGGACTGTCGTACGGCCCTGTGCTATAACTGTGGTGAAGAGGGTCACCTGAGTAGGGATTGTAGGAAGCCGAGGGCTGAGAGTTCCGGGGCGAAGAAGACGGGAGGTGAAGGACCGAGGGCGAGCGCCAGGGCATTCACCATGACACAGGAGGAAGCTAGGACGGACCCTGATGTCGTGTCCGGTACGTT
>BJCM01172497.1:881-13949 GCA_018326385.1 Flaveria bidentis
CATCCGCATTGACTCACTTCATCCGCATTGACTTACTTTGCTCATCCGCATTTCCATACTTAGTCAAATGCTCATCCGCATTGACTCACTTCATCCGCATTGGCTTACTTTGCTCATCTGCATTTCCATACTTAGTCAAATGCTCATCCACATTGACTTACTTTGCTCATCCGCATTTCCATACTTAGTCAAATGCTCATCCGCATTGACTCACTTCATCCGTATTGGCTTACTTTACTCATCCACATTTCCAAACTTAGTCAAATACTCATCCATATTGACTCACTTCATCCGCATTGACTTTCTTTGCTCATCTGCATTTAAATCCAAACACTTACGCAGATTTTAAAACTTATCAAGTGGATCTAAAACATCATTTTTAATTTCCATACACCCTTTATCATGTTCTAAGCTTAATTCTTACCCTCTAAGCCTTAGAAACACAATCATACATCATCAAGCACGAACATAGTCACACATCACATCATCGTACACACATTCAAGCATACGGGTCCGAAACCCAATTAAATAAAAACACATTCATGCATTTCCAGCCCCAAAATCAGTTAGAAACCAGTAAAAGAGGGGTTCTAGAACTCACCTTTGTAGCTTTTGAGTATGGCTTCCGCCAAACACATTTGCAAATTGAATCCAATTGATTAGGAACCCACTAAAAACATACCTGAACACATACAAACACGTATAAACATAGACCCGAGGACATAACCGGTCAAGAACACCATAAAAGCATGAATTCTTACCTTGAATTCGAATTCTTCCTTCTTGTGCTTCTTCAAACCCGAGCTTTGCTCTTTCTCTCTCTAATATCCGAACTCAGAAGTAAAAGTGGCATGGCATGGGCGACCATGCTACCTTTTACACCGACTTTTCAAACTTTTTGTCCTTTTGGACACTTTTTACCCCTAGACTTGGGTTTTATATTCTTTCCTTCTTTTCTTTCACCTTATTCACTTTTTCCTTGACTTTAAAATAACCGGGTGTTACATGTGTGATGCATCTGGGTCACCCAAGCTAGTTAAGGCTTGGGTCCCTAACCTTACCTAATGATTTCCATGGAATACGTAGGGTATTCGCTATAGTGCTGAAACAAATACTTGGATCGTAGATAGTGGAGCATCTAGGCACATGACTGGAAACCGGGCACTCGTGTCAAATGTCAAACAAATTAAAGGAGGTCATATTTCCTTTGACGGAAATAAAAGAGGTTACATGACAGCTAAAGGGGAGGTAGGGAACGAGAAAGTAAAGTTTGATAAGGTAAACTACGTTCAACAACTTCAAAACAAATTACTTTTTGTGTCCCAAATTTGTGACAAGGGTTTTAAGGTAGTTTTTGATAACAAAAAGTGTTATGTCCTGAAAAGGACTATGTGATCTCGGAGGACCAAGTATTAATGTCTACCTCAAGATATAATGACCTTTACATCTTGGATCTATCAAAGGCCTCCACAACGGATCATCAAGTTCAGTGCTTTTTGTCAAAGGCTATCGAGATGGATTCAATCTCCTAGCATAGGAGAATGGGACACATCAATCCACGAAAGATGAATCACTTGATCTCGAATGATCTAGTGCGAGGAGTAAACGTCAAAAACTTCCAACTCCCGGATTTTTGTGTCGCCTGCAAGAAAGGCAAACACACGAAGAAGTCTTATAAAGAAAATAAGGTTCATTCCATTGAACTGCCTCTTGAGCTTCTTCACATGGATCTGTTTGGCCCAGTCAGTACAAGAAGAATCGCATGCGACTTATACTGCTATGTAGTTACAAATGACTACTCAAGATTCACTTGGGTGATGTTTCTGAAATCAAAATCAGAAACATTTGAGTCATTCAAGCAGTTAGTAACTACACTGGAATCACTCTATAAGCTGAAGGTAAGACAAGTACGCTTAGACAACGGAACCGAATTCAAGAACCAATGGATGGAGGCATTCTTCAAAGAAAAAGGAATTGTGCACCAGTTCACTTCCTCCTACACTCCTCAGATCAATGGCGTTGCTGAGAGAAAATTCAAAGCTTAATAGAGACAGCACGAACAATGCTAGCAGACTCGAAACAGCCTATCCAATTTTGGAATGAGGCAGTAGCCAATGCGTGTTACACGTTAAATCAAGTTCTGGTAGTTAAACGCCGTGGAAAGACGTGTTACAAGTTACTTCAACGACGTAAACCAAATTTAGAATATCTCGAACCGTTTGGTGAACCGTGCACTCTACTAAAGAAAACTCAAGAGGGAAATTTCAGCAAGAAGGCTAAAGAGGGACTCTTTCTAGGATACAACATACCGAATAAGCGAGTTTACTATAACTCAATGGGTCAAGTAGAAGTATGGTGTAACGTGGATGTTCAGAGATACACCACCCCTCGTGCTAGAAAAGGACCCGCATTCTTTTTCGATTATGATGGATTCTTCAAGTCCCTCAACATACCTCTCTCTTCGTTTGACGATGAGTTAGCCGCCAAAATGATGTATGATGTCTTAAACACACCATCACAAGATTCAACATCATCTGGTTCACAAGGTGAACAACCTAACCATTCAGGGGAGCACTTAAAGTTAGTGACTCCTCCTCTGATGATGAATCCGTGGAGGATAACCAGATCAATCAGGAGGAACAGGTTCCTGTTACTACAAGTCCACGACCATCTGACAATGATGCCTCTGAGACTTCGGAACCTTGCACTTCATCTACCTCAGATACGGAACCAATCGTTCATAATCTTGATTCTGAGGTAGTTGTTCCCACCACTACTGGATCACGCCTAAATCTCTATCATCCTCTGGACAATGTCATTGGGGAAGTCAAAACAGGAGTTTAGACTAGAAATCAGCTATATTCAGCTGATTATGCCTCGGTAATGGAAAAAGGATACCATCACGATGGTGCATAACATTGTGTTTTGTCTCAGTTTGAGCCAAAATATGTAAGTGAAGCCATAAATGATGAGGCATGGGTAAGTGCCATGCAAGAAGAACTTCTTCAGTTCAAGAAGTTAGGTGTATGGACACTGGTGGATAGACCTAAAGGTGCTAAAGTCATTGGTACTAAATGGGTCTTGAAATGTAAGTAAGATGACCAAGGTGTCATTATCAGAAACAAGGCTCGACTTGTAGTTCAAGGATTTCGACAAGTCGATGGAATTGATTATAATGAAGTATTTGCACCTGTGGCGAGAATGGAAGCCATCCGTATCTTCCTAGCCTATGCTTCTTACATGAAGATTAAAGTCTATCAACTTGATGTAAAGAGTGCATTTCTTCATGGTGAAATCTGGGAAGCAGTGTATGTCAGTCAAACCGAAGGATTTGAGGATCCATATCATCATGACAGAGTTTACAAACTGGAAAAGGATGGTGATCTGCTGCTTGTATGAAAAACTCTCAACTCACATTGTGAAACACGGATTTCGTAGAGGTGTAATTGACTGTACACTGTTCATCAAAGAAAAGGATGGTGATCTGCTGCTTGTTTAGATTTATGTTGATAACATAATCTTCGATTCCAAGAACGAAGACTTATGTAAAGAATTTGAAGCAGTAATGAAGGCAAAATTTGAAATGAGTGCCATGGGAGATATGAAGTATGTTGGGGATATTCTCAGTCGGTTTGACATGGAGAATGCTTCCGTAGCTGGGACTCCACTTGCTACAAACCATGATGTAGCACCCGAAGAGAATGGTGATCTGGTCGATGCCACTATGTACCAAGGAATGACTGGATCTCTCATGTACCTCATTGCCTCAAGACCTGATATCATGTACGCAACGTGTTTATGTTCAAGATATCAGGCAAAACCATAAGTTAACCATCTTATCGTGGTCAAGAGGATATTTTGTTATTTGAAGGGTACACCAACACTTGGGTTGTGGTATCCTCATGATGATGACTTTGAGCTTACCGTGTACAACAATTCGGATTAGGGCGACTGCAAGATGAACTACAAATCTACCTCAGCAAGTTGTCAATTCTTCGGGAGAAGATTAGTCACGTGGCAGTGTAATAAGAAGACATCAGTTGTGTTGTTAACGTGTGAAGCTGAATATGTTGTTGTGGCAAACTGCTATTCTCAAATCATCTGGATTTAATAACAAATGCGGGACTATGGTTTGAAATTTTCTAACACCCCCATATTTGTTGATAATTCTGCGGCAATAGCCATTACTAAAAATCATATCCAACATCCTAAGACCAAACACATTGGCATAAAATATCACATTATACGTGATTGTTTTGAAAAGAATCTTATCGATGTTGTTAAAATAAATACGGATTTTCAATGCACTAACCTTTATACAAAAGCTTTTGATAAACCATGTTTTCTGTATTTGTTAGAGGTCAACGATGTTAAAAAGAAAAGTGATGTAATTCCAGAAGATGAACATGTTTAGTCCGATGCGGTAAGTGCATTTTTCTTTTATTTTCTTTTGTTTCTTTTATTTTAGTTTATTTTAATTAATTAATTTTATTGATGTTATTTCTTCGCCTATTAAAATCCTAAAAACTCAAATTGTTTACGGTTTTAAAATTTTAGGGGGAGAATAGGTTAAGTTCGTTTAAGTTAGTAATAAAAAAATGAGGAAGGAGGACATGCTAGCTGATAGAAATGAGATCATATTTGTGAAACCAATTCAATGACTATGGAAAATGATAGTACACAGGAACAAATAATTTGGGACTTTAAAAGATTAAATTGAATTAGATGAAATATTCAAAGTATAAGTCTGAGAAATCTGGGCAATATAAAAGGAAAAATGATAGTAAAACTAGCTGCTACTAAGGTGACACGGAGAAAGTAAACCTACAGGTTGCTAGACCATTAGATGATGTGTCGGTATATTCAAGACAATAGATAAGTAGACCTCGTTGGTGATCTCAAGATCAAACTAAGTTGTTCAACAAGCTGTGGGTTATCATCTTATGTTTGGTTAACACAATCAACAGAGTTCCAATAAGGGGTGACGAGCAAAATAAACGCCACAAATGTGTGCGGATGACCAAAATATCAGCAAATAATGTAAAATGAAAAAAACAATCAAACTAATAACCTATGTTGTTGGTGCGATCTGTGCAAAAAGAATAAAATTGCTCAAACAAGAAGATAGGTTATGTGTCTCTCTACTGTGCGGTGGCACTAAACTGAGGATAAGCATAACCTATATATTCTAGAATTCATTATTGTTTGCAGCCTCTCTGCTATGCAGTGGCAATGACCTGAGGCTTGGCTTCTCCTTGAAAGCTCTAAGAATAGTCTCTTGTTGTCAAAATACCCGTAGACCGCTCAAAAATCTCTTGAGGAGTGTTGATTACCATATAAGCGTGGGATCCACAAATGCTTGTTGAAATAATTAACCAAATGTATCACCAATCTATGTCAAAAGTCTGTGTATGGATTTAAGTGGACAAGTATATTGACAATCATCGTGGTTGCAAGTCTTGAAAGTCCAAATCAATGTGTGCGTCTTATAGGACTAGTATGATTTCCTAAACTTGCTAATGACTCTCGACGAAAACAAGAATCTAGCATCAAATGATTTTGGAAACATGTCCTGAATGATTTGATTACATGTATGATTCCATAATGAATCTTTCCACTTATGGTCAACAAAATAACTTGAAGCTGCCTGTTCAATAAATAAATCTGTTAGATTCTTATCTTAGGATTTCCACCCCACACAAAATCACAAAAACATTTTAGTCTTGTTGTTTAATTTTTGTCTGTTTAAATTTTTGAGTCAATTTAGCGTTTAACGTCGGACTATGTCGTGGAATTAAATCTAGGATTTAATCACTTAAAAGGGTCACATCTGAGGTGACCAAACGGGTGTTCAAATGGTAAATGGGTCACGTCTGAGATGAAAAAATGTGTCGTGTTTAAAAGGATCACGACAGAGGTGATCAAAAGTTTTCAAAGTTAAAAGGATCATGTCAATATTGGGTGCATTAGTTGACCGATCTGGGAGGGTGCATCAAAAGTTTTCAAAGTTAAAAGGATCATGTCAATACAACAGGCCTTCTGGGAGGGTGCATCAGTTGACCGATCTCGTGAGCCCTACTGCACTAGGAGTACTATTTTTGGGCAGGATATATAGGTGTCAGCTGCAGATCTTTGACGAGTAGTGGATCTGGGTGAGGATCCTGATCACCCAACCAGGCTACACCCTCTGACTGTGAGAGGATGCTTCCTCAGGATGAAGTACTCTGGGACATCAATGCAGGTGTGCTAAACAAAAGCAACCTGTGTCCCCAGTTTAAGTACTTGGCACATGTGATACTGAAGTGCATAGCTTCGAGGAAGGGTGGATTTGATGACCTATCAGACCAGATCCAGAATGCCTATGTGGCACTAGTGCTTAAGCACCCCTTCAGCTTCTCCAGCATGATATTTGCCTACCTGATAGAGAATCTTGAGGCGAAAGGCAAGGAGGGCTTCTGTATGTACCCAAGATTCTTACAGATGATTATCAATGAGAATCTATCTGCCTTGCCTAAGGAGAGCCATGATGTGGTATCCCTTGAGGTGATGGATGACACGACTTTAGGCCGCATGAAGGTCTACTGGAGAAAGCAAGTCAAGCCCCCTATGAGGAGACGGTTCGGGCACTGGCCCGGGAGGAGTACATGGCACCGGCAAGGCGTAAGTGGTGCCACGAGGAGTGTGATTCAGATGTGGAGTAGATTTCTATCCCATCTGATGACTCCAATGATGATGATGGTGACGCTGGTGGAGATTCTGGGCCCACTACTTCTAGGGCCAACATTGCACATGTTATACCTCCACCACCCAATCGTGGAGAAGACACCACCGCCAGTTTCCATCAGGATTTTTGCCCTGCTAATGTGGAGGAGGAGAGTGATAAGGAGCCTCTGACTAGGACTATGGGCAGCAGGGTGGTTGCCATAGAGAGAGGATTAAGGGCAGTTGGTGGATGCCAAGGGGAGTCCGGGGAAGCTACTGCTGCTGATTCAGATCACTCATATACCCTGGACCCGCCCTACAGCCAAAGGGGAGCCACAGTGCCTAAAGGCACAAGGAAGAAGATAATTTCTCACCCCAATGGCAAGAAAGGGGAAGAGACTAAAGTTTACCTTGACCTCAGCTACCACCACAACCACTACTTCCACCACTATCACCACCACTGCTATCATTCCTCCTGCCACCACTACTACCACCTCACACACCACTAACACACCCACTCCACCACTTACCCACATCACATCCACCACCACTACAACTCACACATCACCACCCACACATATACCACCTCCCATATTCACCACTACCACCACCACCATCCCTAACCACCAGGCAGAACCATCATATCACCCATCTTTCCCTTCCGGATCATCTCTACCTCCTAGTGGGGTAGAGGAACAACTTTCAGCACTAAACCGTATGGTGCTGAAATTGTTAGCCGCCGATGACGAGAAGACTGCGCAGCTTAGACAGTTAGTGGAGCTTACTACTGCACAATCACTGCAGATCTCTCAGCAGGCACAGTAGATTAAGCAGCAGGCTCAGCAAATGGCTGCTCAGAGTCAAAAGATTACCCAAATCAAGGAGAAGAACGTGTTATCTACTAAGAAGATTGAGGAGTTTGAGGATGCCAAGAGTACCATCCTGCTCAAACTTAAGAGCACAAAGGATGAGCCTCTGAAGATGCGAGAGGGAGATGGTGATGATGGTGATGATGAAGGTGATGATACAGATGGAGGTGATGACGTGGATGGAGGAGATGATGAAGGAGAAGGAGATCCATCTGCTTCGGGTGCCCAGGAAGCTAATGAGAGTCGGACCAAAAGGAATCAAGATCAGGGTGCCTCGAATCATCCCCGACAGCAGATGAGCTCATGATTCAGGACAAATGTAATGCATTGATGTTTATGTAGTTTAAATCATGTGTACTTGAATATTGTATTAAACTTATGTGCGTGAATGTTTATGTATATTTAATGTTTACCGTCATGATTATTTACTCGTGAATGATGTATTATATGTTATAAATCAAGTAGATCCAAACTTTCAATGAGATGAATACGATGTTGTTCCCCTTTAGCAGATCAAGACTCACTTCACTACGATTCTTGATCTGGAAGGTATAGTCAGGAGGTCAGTGAGCTGGCCAAAGATGACCTCACTGATGAGCAACTGGCAGAGATGTTCCGGTTAAATACAGATGAACTGGTCAAAGATGTCCCTACCATCGATGTTTCTAGTGATGACGAGCTCAACGATGTTAATGAGATAAAGATTGAAGACATGATAGCACAACACTATCCTGAATATACTGATCGAGAGAGAAATGTGGTTCCCAATTTTGGTGATACACTCGACAGTGGTTTGTATGCTAAACTGGATACGATGGAGAGGGAGACCTAGAAATCTGAAAGCCAAGCCCAAGCCTTGGACACCGATGTTAAGACCAAAAAGGCAGAGTGGGCGGCTTGTTTTACAGAGATCCATGCCCAACACACAACGCCGAAACCAAGTGCCTACACCAAGCTCTACAGAGTCAAGAAGCATCTAAAGGTGTCTGGCAAGATTATAGCATGGGCTTAATTGGAGGATCTAAATGTATATGCTGTGAAGTGGGAGAAGGGAATCGAGTACTTCCGATTTCCATATGATCTGAAGACTCTCCCTAGTTTTGAGATCAACCAGTTGGCACGCCTAAACCTATTGTATGCTGATCCTAGGAAGATGTCCGATTGGTTTGAAGTTGCGTTGAAGAGTGAATACCACACCCGATGGGTTAACTTCAAGCCTCAACAACCTACGAGTTACATTCGGAGGTCGGTGGTGGACCCAATGACTGGGAAACCCCAAGTGGTGTTCAAGTGGAGTACTCCTTGTACACTGTCAAAGATCCCCATAAGAGAAATGCCACAGGACTTCACTCCTCACTTCAAGTGGTGGTATTACGACTAGCGAATAGGAGAAGCGGTCATAGTGTTACGGAAACAACGCCAAATGGAGACCATCAGGGTATTTGACCCAATGAGAATAACCAACCTGTCAGCTAATGAGGTTTATACTTTATACTGGTGGCCATTATTCTATGATCCGCAGGATATCGTACAGGCCCTCCAGTTTCAGAATGTGATAAGACTCTGCTTTGCTTTTGAGATACACGTTGGAGTCACAGTTGAGGAGAGGCATAAGAAGTTTGTCGAGCTAATGAAGGATGCCAGACAATGATAGAAACTAGGTCCAAGGGGGAGTTTGTAGATTCATATGTACCTAGTTTACAATCTTAATGTAATATGTCTGTCATGTCCTTAATGTAAATCAAATATACGAGTTGAATGTAACAAATTATGTGATTGATGATCATAATGTTAAATGTTTCAGTGTATGTTTGAATGTTTATTGTTTATTAATGCATATTGGACTAATTATATAGGTTTGTAGTTGTTTGAATAAATCTTTTTAAAGTAATGATTGAGAAACATATTCAAACTTAATCATATGAAGTCTTCATGCGAATGGCCCATGCTAATGGGCCATACGCATGAACAACTTCATGCTAATGAACCAGTCGCATGACTGAACCAGGAGTGGATCAGTCGCACGATTGTAACATGAGATTGACTCAGTCGCACGACTGAACACTCAGTCGTGCGAATGGATCAACCGCATGACTCAATCGCACGACTGAACCATGCTAATGGATCAGTCGCACGAATGAGAAACCCTAACCTATTAATAACACTTAAATCGTAAAAAAACGTAACACTTCGAATACTTACATACTAAATCCTACCCTAGCAGTCTAGAGACTTCTAAGAACCTGTTCCAAGTTCATAAATTGCACTAGATCGATTACTAATCGTTCTTGACGTTTAGATTCAATCTACAATTGATTCTACGTGTGTTCTCACTGATTGGATAGATAATCAAATAGGATTCTGCACTATTTGAGTTGGTATATACGTTAATCAATTAGTACTTCATCCCATAACGATCCTAACATACATGACACCCAAAAACTCTAAGATATCCTATGTATGGTTTTCTTTTAAGAAATAGCTCATAAGGAGTTTTGTTGTGTTCTTTGACAATTAATGTTTTGTTTTGAACATTGCATGCAATATTCATTGCCTCGGCCCAAAATGTGATGGGCAATTGTGAATCAGCTAGCATTGTTCTGGCTGCTTCAATGAGAGTTCTGTTTCTTCTTTTAGCCACTCCATTTTGTTGTGGAGTTCTTGGTACACTGAATTGCCTTGCAATACATTTGCTCCTGCAAAATGAATCCAGTTCAAAGTTGACAAATTCAGTATCATTATCACTCCTAAAATTTTTAACTTTTGCATCAAGTTGATTCTCAATCATGATCACAAAGTCCATTAAGGTTCTTATTTTTCACTCTCTTGTTTTAAGGAAAAGACTCATGTAAATCTTATGAAATCATCAAATTTCACCAAACAATATTGCCTTTTTCCAATGCTCATCACATTGGTAGGACCAAAGAGATCCATTTGTAGCAATTTGAGTGGTGTAGTATTATTATTGATAATTTTGGATTTATGTGACACTCTATGTTATTTTCCTTTATAACAAGAAGAATAGTGAGTTGAGCAATGAAAGTCTTTCTTTGGCAATCCAATGACTAAGTCATTTTTCACCAATTTGTTCATGTTCTTCATGTTAGAGTGGACAAGCCTTCTGTGCCACAATATAGATACATCTTCTGATAATTTAGATAGAGGGCATGTTTCATGTTTTGTGAGTGAGGGGTTGTTCATGTCCAAAACATAAGTGTTTCCTTTTCTTGATGCTTTGAGAAGTACCCAATCTTCTGGAACAAAAAAACCTAGCTTAAGAATGTAACAGTTAGAATTATCAAACAATGTGGTATAATTTTGATCACAAATTTGAGATACACTTAGTAAATTTTACTCTAAATTTTCACAATAATTTACTTTCTCAAACTTGAGTACACCATTTGTTACCATTCCTTCACCAACAACTTTACCTCCCTTTTTATCCCTACCAAATGCCACATAAGAAGCAATTTTATGTTTAAAATCATGGAGAAGTGAATAGTTTCCTATCATATGCGTGGAACAACCACTGTCAACATACCATTTGTTGTCAGCTCTCTAATATTGTTCCTGCATTCAGAAATAAATAGAGCTCGAATTGACAACCCAAGCCTTAATGATCATGGGTTTGCTGCAGTGTCTAAAATAGTTACTCCTTCGTGAATAAGTCTTGAAGTTTCAGTTTTGGATTTGTTTGATTCATTCTGATTTGTTTCAGATGAGGATGATTCTGTTGAAGGGGGTGTTGATGAACTAGGTTCTTGTTTCCCAATGTCTTCTTAATTCAGCTTATGTATGTTCATTTGAGGCTTTGGTTTTGATATTGAAACTTTATGATTAAATGTCTTACTATCTTTTGTTTTTGAATGAGGTATATGAATTCCCTTTTCAAAATTATCAAAGAATGCATCATCATCCTTTGTTTCCTTATCAGTCAAATCTACCCTTTTGTAAGGTGTTTTTGATTGCAGAAAAGTTGATCTTTTCTTTGAAGGATGAGCACTTGAGTATGTCTTATCCTTTGATTTTGACTTTGATTTTTGTTTAGACTTCTTTAGTTTTGAGCCCTTTTTAGAATCAGTAGATTAAGTGTCTAATTCAGACTTATCTGATACTTTCTTCTTTGTGCCCTTTGTCTTGTTCTTTTTGTTAAAATAATATTTCTGAGTGTATTGGTTATTTTTGTTGCAGATAGCACAATGTTTGTTGAAGTAGGAGTCAACAGTCATGTGATTGTTCATATTGCAAATAGAATAGTAACTACTGAAGTAACAACTTTTGTATTATGGTTTTTCATGTCACACCATTTACAATACATCTCAACTCATTCTTTCTTAAAATCATTTATTTTCTTATGGTTTTCCAACTTTTGAGGCTTTTCATCCTTCTTCAGCTTTGGAGTAGATTCTTTCTTTTCCACTTTATGCAGCTTTTGTTTGTTTGTTGCTAAATTCCTCTTCCGTAGATCATCTACTGAATCAACATTAAGTTCTACTGAAGCATTTTTTATCTTCCGCAGATCTGGTACTGTAGAGTGGTTCTTCTACCGCTGATGAACGGCTAATGCCATTTTCTTTTCTTTTTCAAATGTTGAATTGTGTCTTTCTTCAGTAAGGCACACTTCTCATTTCCTTCTTTGGAAGAATTTTGTTGCCGAGATAGCTCTTGAAGACCTCCATTTAATTGAGCTATTCTCTTGCAAATGGTCTTTAGCATGTTTCTTTATTTAGGAGGGTATGGCAGCTTTGTTTCTTCAAGCACTTTTGGAATTTTTGTTTCAAAAGAAATATTGTTACCCTTTTTGACAAGATCATCATCATGTTCATCAGAATCATCCAAGTCATCCCACTCATCAAAGTCAAATTCAGAATTCAGTTGATTAATCTTTTCTGATTCAGAAGACTCAGTTTCATTAAACTTAGATTTATTATCAATGTTTGGTTGATTAGAGCTACTTCCTATATTAGTGCTTGGCACAAAATGTTTTGACAAATTATTTGTCATTGATTCAGGCAAAGGAACACAGTTATTGTTAACAGGAGGTGCTACAACATTATTACCCAACCCAGACATGTTCTTTGATTTAATATGAGAATTTAGTAACCTCTCATATTGCTGAGATGACAGCTAAAACTTTTGAAGTTTCACTTCATTTGATGCATGATCAGCCATGGATTTGGTTAAGGAAGTGGTTAGATGCACAACTTATGCTTTCAAACTGTAATGTTTAGAAACAATTTTGTCTAAATCCTTTTGTAAAGAGTTAATTTTAATTTGATATAACTTACGTTCTCTTACATGAGATTCATTCAAAATCATTGTTTCTTTAACTTTATCAGCTAATTGTTGAGCATGGACTCTATATCTTTCTACTTCCTCAACACATATTGATAAACATAACCTGTCACTTACCTCACTTGCCATGGGTGGAACTTTGTTTTCCATGTGAGCCATTAGAGCTTGATTTTCTTCTAACACTTCCTTCTCATACAAACTC
>BJCM01172515.1:0-10265 GCA_018326385.1 Flaveria bidentis
GCATAACCACAAAATATATTTCATTCAGTACCCATTCTATTACATATATGAAAGACATTTTACATTTGAGCTCCCAAACTAGGTACACATGTATCTACAAACTCCCCTTGGACCTAGTTTACTCTATTGTCTAACATTTTTCATCAGTTCTTCAAACTTCTTGTACTTCTCCTCTCTTGTAGCTCCAGCATGTATCTCAAATGCGAAACAGAGCCTTATGACATTTTGAAACTGGAGGGCTTGTACAATGTCTTGCGTGTCATAGAATAGTGGCCACTTGTATAAGGTGTAAACATCATTAGCCGACAAGTTAGTGAGCCACATTGGGTCAAACACCCTGATTGTTTCCATATTTCAGTCTCTGTTCAACACTATGACCGCCTCACCTGTTCTCCAATCATAGTACCACCATTTAAAGTGTGGAGTGAAGTCCTGCGGCATTTCCCTTAGAGGGATTCTCGATATTGTGCGCGGAGGACTCCACTTCAGCACAATCTTTGGCTTTCAAGTAACGGCATCAACTTCACACCTTCGTATATACCTTGTAGGTTATTGAGGTTTGAAGTTGACCCACCTGGTGTGGTACTCTCTCTTCAAAGCTGCTTCAAACCATCCTAACATCTTTCGAGGGTTAGCATATAGCAGCTTCAATTTGGCTAGCTGGTTAAGCTCAAAACCGGGTAGAGTCTTTTGATCATGTGGGAATCTGAAGTACTTGATCCCCTTCTCTCTCTTGATAGCATACACATTTAGATCATCAAAATATGCCCACGCTATGATCTTTCCTGACACCTTCAGATGCTTCTTCACTTTGTAGAGCTTGGTTTAGGTACTAGGCTTTGGAGCACTGCGTTGGGCTCTGATCTCTGCAAAACATGCCGCCCATTCAGCCTTTTTGTTGTTGACATCGGCGTCCGAGGCATGGGCTTGATCTTTATTCTTCTCCGACTCCTGCTCCATTTTATCCAGTGTTTCAAATGTATCACTGACAAGAGTGTCACCTAGATTGGGAACCACATTTCCCTCGTTGATAGCATACTCTGGGTAGTGTTGTGCCGTGACATCTTCAATCTCTATCTCGTCTACATCATTAAGCTCATCGTCACTATCCACGTTCACTATAGGAGCATCCTTCACGATCTCATCAGGATTCAGTAGGAACATTTCAACCAGTTGCTCATGAGTAAGGTCGTGAATTATTTCTCCTTCTTTAGGAGTGTAACTCACAGACCTCCTGACTATCCCTTGTAGATCAAGTATCATTATGAGTTGAGTCTTGATCTACTGTAGGGGAGCAACATCGTATTCATCTCGTTGATAGTTTGGATCTGCTTGATTTAAAACATGTAACACATCATCATTATTAGATAATCAAGACAGTTAAATAATCAAATATATACATAAACATTCATTACATAAGTTTTAATACATGATTCCAACAGACAAAAGTTCAAAATACGAAAACATCTAAGTATTACTTTTGTCCTGAATCATATGCTCTTTTGCAGTCAGGGCTAATGTTGAGGCACCCTGATCTTGATTTTTCTTGGTCCGCCTCTCTCTTGATTGTGTGGCTCCCGAAGCAGATGTGTCCCCTCCTTCTTCATCATCATCCTTATCATCCTCCTCCCTTCCTTCATCATCTCCAACATCTGTCTCATCCTCATCATATCCTCCTTATCCTCGCCATCATCTTCATCATCTTCTCTAATCTTCAGAGGCTCTTCTTTTGATCCCTTAAGCTTGAGCATGATAGTCCTGTTAGATGTCTCCAACTCTTCAATCTTCTTTGCTCATTCGGCTTTATGCTCTTTGAGTTGGGGTGATCTCCTGAGCCTGCTGTGAAATCTGTTGTGATTGGGTAGAAGTTAGCTCCATTAGCTATCGTTGATGAGCAGTCTTCTCGATTGCAAGATCAGTGTTGGTCACTTAACACTTTGTTTTCTCTCAAACTCACCTAGAACAACACTCGGGTGATAGAATCAGCAAGAGTTGATCACAATATAGAAAGTAATAAAGAACACAAGAAATAATTTTCAAGGTACTTTTATATATTGCTTCTCAACTCAATAATACAAGACTCTTACAAACAGTGTGGGATGAGTTAAAAAGATAACCTATATATAATACTACCTACAGCCGGATATACTTTGATACCAACTGGGATCCGATAGGTAAACCTATACTACAAAACTATAGTCTAAGGTATCTTGGATAAAGTCTTATCTGAGATATGGTAGTCAGGACATGTCCCCGACTTAACTTTTATTACCAACTAAAGTTGGTAACTTCTACTATCATAAACGGTGAACAGTGGAATAAAGTATGGTCAACTACATGGCTCTTTAGGAAGAATCAATGCAGTATCAGAGGTCTGCAGCAGAGTGTCAGAGACCATACATGTGTCCACTGGTTCATAGCAGTGTCTTCCGAAGGTTAAGTGGCTTCAGAAGAGTAAGTACTTCCGAAGCCACTTATACTTTGGAAGAGGCTGCTTCTTCCAAGGCTTGGAGACTTCTTCTTTTCATCATACTTCAGAAGCAGTCTTTAGGTTTTCTTCTAAGACTTGATCTTCAAAAGCATGCTCTTGACTTCGGAAGTAGAGTTCTATCTTTGGAAGTTGATCTTTCATTTTGTCTTCGGAAGAACTCAACAACATTTGGAAGTTCCATGCTAAGCTTCGGAAGCCCTTGCATGTATTACCCAAATTGTCTAAGTGAATTGGTTTTGGTTGCACTAGCCTTCTTCTTGATCCAACAAACTCCCCCTAGCCTGATGCTACCAAAACTTCACTTGTCTCTGCTTCTTAAGACTTTCAGCACCAAGGAGAGTAGATATTTTCTATTTCCTTGTTCTTCCTTGATGTGGTGCTGAGAAGTTTGTACAAATCCTTGGTAGACAGGAAGTCCAGTCTGTCACCTTGGATGACATGTACCCTCTGTTGTTGCCCTCTGAAAAGAGTTAGTTGATAAGAACTGTAATCATATTCCCATCTAACTATAGGTTCCAATTCAGGACCCTCACCATCTGTAGAAAGGCAGCGCCCTTGGTAGGAGATCTTTCCTTGTCTTCCTATCTTCTCAACTTCAACTCTTCTTCAATCTTGGCTTTTGCAGTTAGCTCGTCTAGATGAAGACTGTTGAGATGATTTCTGATGAGTGCAGTAGTTTTAGAGTTGGAGGGGTTGGAGAATGGCTTCTCTGCTAACTCAACAATATCAAATCTACTGGAGTGTAGCAGAGAGGTTGCATTATGTTTGTTGACTTCGCCATTCTCCCATTCCACAACAAAGTTGTGAGAAGTTTCATCGAACCTCGACTGGATTATTTTCTTTCTAGGCACAAGAGACTGACTGGGAATCTTGTCCTCTTTCTTGGTATCCTCTTCTTCTCCTTTGTCTTTTCTCTTGCAGCCTTTCTTCTTTCTTTCTCCATTTGATCATGCTTTTTGTTGTAGAGCCAAAGGATCGTCTCATCATTGTGTGGAGAGAGTTCTTGAAGATTAAAGCCTCTAGAGATTAGGAAATTTATCCTTTCTCTCCTCAACTGCAATTCAGCTTCCTTTTGTTCTTCTTCTTCTTTCTCCAAGGCCAACCTGGCTTCTTCTTCAAATTTCAACCTGGTTGCCTTCTCCAGATTCACCAACTCCTCTAGTGGTAGAAGGAGTGTTTCTTTATTGGCAGCTCCCAATTGGATAAGCTGGTCAATGATCTCTTCTCTCTTCTTATTGTTGACAGCCTCTTGATTGGCTGCAGCTGCTTTTGTACTAACAGCTAGCAACTATTCAGTTGAAAGTCTTCCTTTCTTCATGAGTTTATCAATCTTCTCCTCTTCTTGAAGCTCTTCCTGAAGCTCTCTCGATCCACAGTCATCTTTCTTTTCCCTTTATCTTTTGAAGAGCCTGACTTTGGTGGTTCTTGGAGAGTGGATTCTGATTGTGAGAGAGACAGAGATGGTGTCTGGGATGGAGGTAGATTCAAAAAGTCCTCACTGTTCACCTCAGATGCCATTTCAAGGATTGCATCTGTGATGATCAGTTCATCGGACATTTTGAACTGTCCTTCCGCAGCTTCCATTTCATCTTCGGAAGATTCAGCTTGTTCTTCCGAGGCTTTAACTTCAGCTTCGGAAATGGGAGGAGATGCAGATTCTGTCCCAACTGTATTAGTTGCTGGGCCATCAGTCCCTATTTCCCCTTCGAATTGAATCTTAGGTTCCATGTGGATCTTAGGTTGACCAAATTCTTCCATAATGGTAGAAGGTGCAGTAAGCCTTTGAAGCTCTTCAGCTCTGAAGTAAATCATTGTAGCATCAAGGCTTGGCTGATCAGTGGAGGATCTCAACAGAAACTTGGTGAAGGGTCTGTAGAGATCGCTGAGCATCTTTGAATCAATCTGAAAGAAAACTTGAGATGGCTCAGACACATTGATGATAGGAGTAGAAAATGTTGAAGTTGAAGATTGGTTCTGTGGTTCCTCAGATGTTTGTCTCTAAACATTCTCCCCCTTTTTGGTAGCATCATCTTGAGAGCTAGATGAGCTGGAGGAAGAAGTCAATGAGACCTGAATAGGTACATGCCTAACAGACCTCTCTATCTGTTTCTCAGCTAGTTTAGCCTTGAGATTGTCAATCTTAAGTTGCTGAGTGGTGGACCTTTCTTCTAAAGTCTTAACCAAGAATTCAAGGTTTGAGAATTTAGATAGAAGGTCTTGTATAATGAGTTTCATGCTTCCCTCATCTTCTTTTGAAGAATCACGGGGAGATGAGGTAACATACCTAGTATGTTCAGCCTCACCACCAGATGTGGTTTCTTGGCACCCTAGTTTCCCGTGCTTAAGGATGTCTCTTTCAGAGTCATCGAAAGGCTCGGTTGCCACAGATTCAGTCTGAGATAAGGGATTTCTCTGGGCTCTACTGAGATAAGAGTCATCTGCATGAGTCTCCTCCATATTAGTGGGACTCACCTTAGTTCTGGGTTGCTGATCGGGGCTAGAGATAAGGGATTTCTCTGGGCTCTGTTGATCTTGTAGAGTGTGTTGTAGATCAACTTTATTCCCATGGAGAGATGTTATCTCTTCATCAGTTTTGAAGAGAAGGTTAGTAAAAGATAGGGAGGTTAAGCCTACTAACCCAGGACCTTTGTCAATGTCTACATGCATTGAGCCTTTGCTGGGGTTGTCCTTTGTTCGCTGCTCAGAAGATTGTAAATACTCATTCTGAGGATTGTTGGTTTGGGTGTCGGGCTCTTGGGTTTGAGACTAAGGAGACTCAAAACCCATATTGAGGTTAAAAGAGAAGGATGGAGAGACCTCAGACTAAGTGGGAGCCCATGTTTCCACTCTAGTCTTTGTGGATTGAACATGAGGGGCTTGTTCAATCAGAGTAGATTGAACAAGGGTTTGTTTGGGGCGTCTTTGGTATGTGATGGTGATGGGTGGAGAAGGTAGAGTTGGCATTGTGGTGGAGGTTGCTGGTGTGGGTTCATCACCTATGGGTTGAACAGGGATATAACCAGGAGCTATGCGCTCAATCATCCTAGAAGCAGAGTAGTGTACCTTCCAGTGAAGTTGGTGGACACCTTTTTAAAGTCTTGAAGATAATGGGCCTCATGTGAGGGACAGTCAGAGCAGCTGCACAAACAAGCATACTCTGGTACAACTCACAGTTGATTGTGTGTTGAATGAATCTGGGAAACATAAAGAATGTCTCCCTTTGTACATTCCCAATCAGATTGGTGAACACAAATCTTGAGTAATTGAATCGCAGGCCTCTCACTAATCCATGAACTAAGCATCCTAGTTCATATGGGATTTCATCCCATCCGCCAAACTTGTTTGACAGGCAGTGGAGGACAATGTGCAGGAGGAACTTCCAGTTGTAGGAGAAGTTGAACTTGTAGACTGTCAACCTGCTTATGTCTCAACCATATCCCATTAGGATGTAAGTGCTGTCCAAATCTGCCTTAGGGAATTCAGTAGGAGCTCCTTCATCATGAAGCTCTAGATGCTCCCTGATGAGTTGTTCAGTGATGATCAACTCTTGTCCAGAAATGCTGGACCTCAGTACACGAATCCCATTTAGGTTTTCGGCTTGACCATTTCCCCAAAATTCGGCCATTTAGTTGGAATAAACAGTGGGGTTAACGGTAAGGGCTGTGTAGTAAGATGATTGGGTGAGAAAAGAGATGATTTTAGAGAAGTCAACATCTCTTGATGAATCAAGAAGTGTGACTTGGTTGTGCTAGAGGTTAAGTGCCATTGGAGAAAGGTGAATGTAGATGATTTTGAGCTTGGGTAAAGTTGAAGAGGAGAAAATTTTCTAGGGCAGTAAAAATTGCAAGTAAGAAGATGAAATTGAATAGTTGAGATTATTTAAAAGAGGGTGGGAAGGTGGTAACAGGGTTTAGGATAAGGTGATTTGATGATTTAGTGGATGAATTGACAGTGGCGATAAGGTTAAAATCAGTTAAATAATCCAACATCATTAACAAAATCTTTGCTTTTTACAGTGTGGGGCCCAAGAGATTTACGTTACATAGTAGAATCTCTCTTCTGAGTGTAAAACATTTCTGAAGGTAATTTGTCTTCCGAAGGCAATTCTTACTTCTGAAGCAAAAACTTTTCTTCCGAAGGTTAGGATTGCTTTCCGAATGGAGAGTGTGTAAGTCTCGGAAATAGATCTGATATGTAATCAATCGCTTCTTCCGAGACCAAAAACTCTTTCAAGAAGAAAATTATCCTTTGAGAAATTTTGCTTCGGAAGATATGAAAATAACTTCGAGAGTTAATTTCTCTTTGGAAGGAATTTACACTTAGAAAAATTTCAGAGAAATCTTTTGTAACAGGGCTTCAGTTGTATTGACATAAAAATTACATATTAAAAAGGTTTTCCAAAAGAGTATAGGTTAATCAATGTTTATCATCCCAATAGCTGTTATAAGATACTTAAATCTTTGTTCATCAAAAGCTTTGGTGAACACATCAACATATTGTTCATTTGAATCAATTTTGATTAACTTAATTAGTTTTTTCTCATGAATATCCCTAATGAAATGGTAGCTGATGTCAATATGCTTTGTTTTGGAGTGCTTCACCGGATTTTCAGTAATGGAGATGGCACTGTTGTTGTCAATATGGATAGGAGTAATCATAAAGTTGAATCCATAGTCTAACATCAGATTCTGGATCCGTAGCAGTTGAGCACAGCAGCTAGCAGTAGTAATGTATTTAGCTTCAGCAGTTGATGTAGAGACACATGATTGTTTCTTGCATTGCCATGAGATGATCCTTCCACCAAGAAATTGACATCCTCCTGATGTTGATTTCTTGTCAATGTTTCAACCACCATAGTCTCTGTCAGAGTATCCAAAAAGATTAAAATCCTTGTTTTTGGGATACCAGAGACCTAGTTTAGGTGCTCCTTTGAGGTATCTTAGGATTCTCTTAACAGTAGCAAGATGAGACACCTTTGGAGCTGCCTGATATCTTGCACAAATGCATGTGGCAAACATGATATCAGGTCTACTGGCCATGAGATACATCAGAGAACCAATAATTGCCCTATACTGATGTTGATCAGTATCTTCCCCCTCAAGGTCAGGACAAAGATTGTGATTTCTGGGTATGGGTGTCTTGGTAGGCTTGTAATCTTTCATTTCAAATCTTTCTAAAATGTCACAGACATACTTAGATTGATTAATGAAAAACCCTTCCTTCATTTGCTTTACCTGAATTCCAAGGAAAAAATCCATTTTTCCCATGGTATTCATATCAAACTTATTCTTCATAATGCTCTCAAAGTCCTTACATATTTGGTCATTTGAAGAACCAAATATGATGTCATCGACGTAGACTTGAACAAGCAAGATGTCCTTTCCAGACTTTCTGATGAAGAGAGTCTTGTCAATGGTACCTCTAGTGTAGCCATTTTTCAGAAGAAACTGAGACAGAGTCTTATACCACAGCCTAGGTGCTTGGTGCTGCCCATATAGAGCTTTATCCAATTTACACACATAGTTAGGGTGTTGTGGGTCTTCAAATCCTGGAGGTTGGCATACATAGACTTCCCTACCTATATCCCCATATAGAAAGGCACACTTGACATCAATTTGATAGACAGTGAAGATCCTAACTGCCTCAAGTCTTGCAACTAGTGCAAAGAAATCAGTATAATCAATTCCTTCCTCTTGTGTGTATCCTTGAACTACAAGTCTTGCTTTATTCTTGATGATCAAGCCTCTATCATCTCTCTTGTTTTTGAAGACCCATTTAGTGCCTATTGGTACTTGACGAGATGGTAGCGGACATAGGTTCCATACCTTCGGTCTCTTGAATTGAAGCAACTCCTCTTGCATCGATTCAAGCCAACTACTATCTTTCAAGGCATCGTCTACCTTCTTGGGTTCCATCTGGGATAGAAAGCATGCGTACAAGCAGACATTCCCATGATAAGTCTGTCCTCTTGTTCTCACACCCTTAGTGACATCCCCTATGATGTTCTCAGCCGGATGAGTGTTATGAATCCTAAGGCGAGGAATCACTTCTGGTTGTAGAGATAGATCCAGGTTGGACATATTCTACTCAGGAACTGGAATACTGTGTCTAGCTGCTATTTCAAAATCATTCAATGAGGACTGATTGAATAAGTGAGAAACATCATCAATGGTTGGTTGTGAAGTAATATTAATAGTTTCATGTTCCTTCAAAACACTACTTCCTTCTGTCTGGTGTTGTGGTGGATCACCTGATGAGTTTTGAGGCTCAGCAAGTGACTGAAGCTTCATTATTTCTTGATATGGATAGGCTATCAGATCTGTGAATGGTGGAAGCTTGGTGTATTGCAGCACTTGGAGAATTTGGACTAGGCCTAGGTAGCTCAAACAGTTGATCATCAGCAGTAGTATCAACATCATTTTGAGCACCTGTTCCAACTGAAACATTCTCACAAGATGGTTTAGAATAGTTAGGAAACAATTCTAAATCAAAGATATGATCAGGGCCATTCCCCCTAATAGAAGGAGTGTGCTCATTAACAACTATGTTGGATGACTCCTCAAATTATTGATTCTTAATGTTGTATACTCTATAAGCTTTGGAGCTGGAAGAGTATCCAACAAAGATACCATCATCCGACTTTTCAGCAAATTTTGCTAAATTGTCTTTTGTGTTAAGTATGGTACACCTGCTGCCAAAGGACCTTAGAAATCCAATGAACGGTGGCCTATTGTTCCATAGCTCATAAGGGGTTTTTCCATGGGGCTTAACTACAAGAACTCTGTTCTGCAACATAGCATGCAGTGCTGACTGCCTCTGCCCAGAATGTTAGAGGTAGTTTTGAATCAGCTAGCATAGTTCGAGCAACCTCAATAAGTGTCATGTTCCTCCTCTAAGCAACACCGTTTTGTTGAGGAGTTCTGGGAGCACTATATTGTCTGGAAATACCATTTGAGTTACAGAAAGAGTCAAGAACAAAGTTCTTAAACTCAGTCCCTTGATCACTTTTAATTATTGAGACCTTGTGATCAATTTGATTTTCTATTTTAAGAATAACAGATTTTAATGTTTCAGCAGTTTCATCTTTAGTTCTTAAAAAGATTACCCATGTGAATCTTGTAAAATCATCAACTATCATAAGGCAGTATATGATTTCCTTCCAATGCTCATTATACATGCGGGACCAAAAAGATCAATGTGCAATAAGTGTAATGGAGTAGTGATAGAGTTAATACATGTTAGGATCTGGTATTTGAACGAAACAACAACAGATTAATGTGTTAAACCAAACCAAATAGTGCGGAAACCTATTTGATTGGCGATTCAATCTGTGAGAACGCACGTAGAAACAATAACGTATTGAATCTAACGTCAAGAATCGATTATGAATCGCGCTACTGCATTCTATGAACTTGGAGTACGAACTTAGAGGCTTCTGGACAGCTAGGGTACGTCTGGAGTCGAAGTGGATTCAATGCTTACTTTTTTCCACGAATTAGGTGGTATTTATAGGTTAGGGTTGCTCATTCGTATGGTCCATTAGCATGGGCCATTCGCATGATGACTTCATGATATTAAGTTTGAATGTATTAATTGTCATAACATTATTTATATTAATTCAAACAACCACAAACCTATATAATCAAGTCAATATGCGTTAAGAAACTCTTTAATGAAATATTAAACATTATAAACACAACCAAATATTTGTATTTCATTAAGTACCCAACAATTACATAATTGTAAGACAATAAAGACATATTACATTTAGATC